>JARJLU010004077.1:0-22234 GCA_030272975.1 Sparidentex hasta
GAGGAGGAGGAGGAGGAGGAGAGGAGGAAGAGGGGGGGAGGGGGAGGAGGAGGAGGAGAGGATGAGGAGGAGGAGAGGATGAGGAGGAGGAGGAGAGGAGGAGAGGAGGAAGAGGGGGGGAGGGGGAGGAGGAGGAGGAGGAGGAGGAGAGGAGCGAGGACAGATCACTGAGGTGGAAACCACAGCGCCAGAGGGAGAGAAATGTTGTTGTCACTCTGATCTTAAATTCACCTAAACAGACCTTTGTGCAACAAGCACACACTCTCAAACAGCCTTCAGCTCACTTCACCTTAAAAAACACCCCAAACTCGACTGAGAAGACCTCAGAGCTGCGACCAGACGTCGCCCAGCTTCAGCACGCAGGAACGTAACCAGACAAAAGCGTCTCAACTGTGTTAATGACATCAATCATTCTTCAAGTGGCAGCAGCTTGATCTCCAGCTGTCTGCATGTTAATGATCCCATACTGAATCTATACTGACGGAGCGACTCTTTGAAAAGGAGTGAATAACAATGTTGATCCTTTTTAATCAGGCACAGAGAGATAAATGCCAACTTTCCAATACGAGCCGCAGCGAGGATGAGCGCTCGTTATCACCAGTGATGAAGCCCAAACGTCGAATTAATTACAAATCAATGGCATCGGGGGGTTTTTGAGCGGAGGCATGTAAATGATCCTGTCTGAGAATAACACATGTAGAGAAACAGAAAGTTTCACTGACGTCTGTCAGCGGCAGAGCGCGATGAGCTCGTCACGCGTTGATGGTCAACAGCTTGAACGTCGAGATCAGAGACGCTGAAGAGTATTTAAAGGATACGTACGTGTGTTCATCTTTCACTTCCCTGCAGTGTTTCTTGTGTTTCTTGTGTTTCTTGTTGTTAGAAAAAGTCACAACCACCCAGGCAGGCAGGAGTCAGCACTCAGAGATCAGTCAGTCAAAATAATGAAATGTGACTTGTGGTTTTTCGCTGGACACTGACAGCGTCCGACTCCCTGTAGGTGTCGTCACTCTTCATCCTCCTCCTCCTCCTCACCTCCTCCTCCACCGCTGTAACTGCTCCACCTGCCTCACAGTCAACATGGATCCTGACGACCGGCTTGATTTTTACGACCATGTTGTTTTTCTGAGGAGGCTCAACGATGCAAACAGCTTCAAACAACAAGCGTTTTGTAAATATGTTCATAAACATAAATACGATCTGATGCATCAGTTCTGGATTCATCTGCTTCATCTGCTTCATCTGCGTCTCTTCATTGTTCCGAGCCGCGAGCCCTCCGGCTCACCTCAACTTTAAATACCCGGCTCAGGCAGATCCCCGCTAACCTCCAGCTGACTTCATTATCTGCTACAAAACATGTTTCAGAGGAAACTGCTTCACCTCGACTAACTCCACCGCCTGAATCTAAATCATGGGATACACACACGAGTGCAGAAGAAGTATCAGCTTCCTGTGAATGTTTTTCTTGTCATGTCTCCTTCTGCTCAGCTCTCTCTGCGATACGATGGTAAACATTCTCGGCCGTGTGTTCGACAGTTTGATCTCAGCGCATGTTCTCATTATTTTTCGGGATGAAACCTGTTTTTTTGGGGGGGGGTTGAACTCTCGCTCACACTCTCTGCTCCGCTGAGATCGCAGCAACGCAGCGGCTGAGACGTAAAGCCGTTCGCTAAAGTCCTTACAGAGTGAACCGACGCCCCTGGAAACATTAGCACAGCAAAGGTTAGGAAGGGCGTGCGTGACGCGGATACAAAAGAAGAAGAAGGAACAAGGAGACTAAGAGATGATGCTTTTTATTGACACACAGAGCCGGAGGAGCGAGGCGAAGAATACTGATGAGCGGTCAGCGTGAACAGTTGAGCCCTCGGAGGACGACTTCCTGCCACCCGCCTCCTGCAAAGTTTCCAGCACACAAACTTCCTCCCTCTCTCAGACCGACTTTTAATATCTGTCTGGTTTATACAAACATCTTCAGCAGGAGACCGACAGATAGATGGATGGATAGATGAGTAACATACTGTGGGTGAGCGGAGATGGAAGGCAATTAAGCCGGATGAATGGATGGACGGACCTGTCAGTGGACATGTGAATATTCGGACGGCTGGATCGGCTGATCGATATTTTTTTGAGCGACTGGCTGAATCAACCTGAGCTCTGCTGGGCTGAAAGGCTTCGCTCAGGTTTAAGAACAACAGTGGTGTGACGGAGGAAATACAAACTGTGGAGCAGCATGTTGAGAGAGGTGATGCTGGAGATTCTCTCCTCTCTGTTTCTGACTTTAGTTTCTTCTACTCCTTCTCTGACGAGCTGAAGGTTCAGTGGCTGCATGATCGTGAGCTTTAAATGTTAAAACCCAGATGATTTATTAGACTTTTCCACACCAGACTGCTGCTGGTCATCTGCATCGTCCCTTTTAAAAATGACTCTGTCGTTTATATGCATATAAAAACCATCTGTTCATCTTTACTGATGCACAAAGTGATTTCAGGTAACAACACGCCTTCTCAGTTTCCTCTGCACACCACACATCAGTCTTTGGACCTTTGTCCACTAAACCAGATGAATGTGTTAGCTCGGGTCAGCGGACGAGAGCGCCGGTGTCAATCGCACATCACGAAAAAAGAATCAATGAAACTGAAGTGAGACAGTTGAAGGTGATGCAGGGCAGCAGCTAGCATCGCTGAATAAATGGTGTGTGGATAAAGTGAGACAGCGCCGTGTGTGTTTATCTCCCACAATCCTCCTCTTCCTGGTGAAACAGCATTTAGACGACGTGACACTGAACTCTCTGGATCAGAACCAACAGAAATGAAACTCTTTGAGGCAGCATGTCACTTTCCCCTTTTTTTTAAACGGAAGCCTTCGTCTCAGTCACTGTGAACATTTTCTTCGTCTTTCATTCGTATGTCTGCAAAAACTTCCAGAAGTCTTAACGGTCCTGAATCAGACTCACGGTCCGTTCTGTTGGTCGTTCCCGTTGAGACGCTGGTGCGGTTCGGTCTGAGAGCCGCGGCTCGGCCCGCTCCGAGCAGATGCAGCATTAGCGAGAGGTAATAACCCATTCTGCAGACAGGCGCCGTGGGAGCAGCAGCACCAATCTGTCATTGTCACGCTGGAGTGTAAGTGGATGTGACTGGCCTTCAGTTTGCATTTTTTTACCCGTTGATCTGGCGGGATGTGTTTGTCACAGGCAGCGCCGAGGCCTCCACGTACGTGGAATGTTTGTATGAGTTTTCTTAAAGCACAGCGGATGCAAATGCATCACAGTCATTTTAGTAAATTCAGTCTGTTTTGCAGCATGCTGGAGAAAATATCTGCACAACAAATGTAGCACAGATGAAACACATATATTCATGTCAGCCGGCACACATGCCTCAGAACTCAGTGACAGCAGCTGATGGAGATTTCACACATAATGACAATTTTCTTTTTAAAACTAGACTTTAAAAAGCCAGACGGAGCAGAAGTCTGTCACAGAGAAACACAGTTAATGTGATGGATTGTGTTTGGTGATTGGCAGCGTGGCGTTTTAAAGGAACCAGTGTATTTATTTCTGTCATCTTCCCTTTATGCTTCTATTTTAAACAGTCGAGCAGTTTACTAGAGGTGTGAATCATCACTCGCCTCACGACTCGGATCGTATTTTAACGTTTAAAACCACTTTCACTCTCTTTTACACCTGGATGCCTTCAGCGCACTACTTTTATTTATGATTATATGATTGTTTGCTTTCATGAGAGCGTTTTATTAAGAGGCAGAGTTCAGCTGGTTCCAGGTCTGCTGCAGATCTGTTGTTCCACCACAGATGCTAATCTGTACAGATGCATTTGTTCTTCTGTAGGGATGAAGAGTTTGTGTTGAATCAGAAATGTGTCTTTAACTCTGACGGGAGGAAAAGCTGCGACTGTTTCTCTCCAGCTGAAGACTGAAGTTTAACATTTCTGACAAGACTTTCTGTTGAATGACACTTCTGCAGTCTGGACCGGCTGACATGTTCCAGTGAACAGGCCCTCGGATGGTGGGAGGTGCTGAGACTGATTTAGTAATGTTAAGAAGGCAAGTAATCCGTTATATAAGCTGACATTTGCCTCCTACGTGTGCATTTAATAAATCCTTTCATAATGTTTATGTAAATATGCAGATGTGTTTTATGTCGGCCTCTCTGACCCGGGTCAGGTCTGTTCAAAAACCCAGAGACCAAATAATGAACCACAAAGTGACATCAGGTCTTCAGAGCGTCTGAACTTATCTCAGACTTCTGAACTGGTAGTTTTGCAAATTTGAAGCCGAAAACCTTTAAAAAGTTTGAGCTCAAAATCTGCATTTTCACCTTTACAGGGTTTGACATTCTTGTTTCTGGCTTCTAAATACTTTCAAGTCCTGTCACGAAGGATTGAAAGAAGTGAATTATCACCTGAGTGACTGAGATTCTCAGATGAAGGTGTTTCCTTGGCCGTCGGCTCTCTGCCTGGTTGAAATCTGGATCCTTGGAGTTGTTTCTCAGCGCTCGGCTGCTCTCTGTGTGGCTCCGCCGCTGGTCGCTAACTTCCACCGCGTCGTCCTGGTAGACTCATTTTCTGGTGACAGCTGTCTCGACCTCGCCTCCTGCGTGGACCTCGGCCAGTGGGCTGGTTGTTCAGGCTGATTAGGGCTGGCAGCGTCGGCCTGTTAGGAACAACTAACCCTCCCAGGCACCGACCGGCTGCTCTGCAAGGCAGGATGGGAAAAAAGAAAAAGTTTGTGTTTTACCTCAATGTGTGCGTCTACCTGTGATCTGTCCACACGTCTCACTTCATCTTTACATTTAATATCAATCCAAACTTGTTTTCCTCCTCTCCGTCCTCCTGAGAGGATAATCACATGATGAAGAGTGTTCGATCAAAATACTTTATAACTTATAAAATATGCAGTAAATCATGTTTATCATTCAATTTAGTTTTTATCACCACAAAAGTTTTTTCAGTTTTCTTTCTTACTTTTTGAATAAAATTCCTGTTTATACGTGATGAACAACATGAGTGTTTCTTTGTTTATGTTTAAAATTTACAATTTTAATATTCAATATCAGGTAATTGAACCTAAGGAGCTCTGGATGTTGACATGAGGAGTGAGGAATATGTTCAGCTAGCGTTAGCTTGGTATCAAAATCAAAATCAAGACAAAGTGACACTAGAAGCATATTTGAATATTAAACGTATCTTGGTTCTGATCCGACTCACTGCTGCAATGATTTCTTTAATAACTTTGTTGTATGAGTGTTCACATGACAGAGAAATCTCAACACACCTGTGTCAGGTGTTTCATCACTTGTGCATTAAAGAGTTAAACAGTCGAACGTTTGATTGACAGACGGTTACTTCTGTTTGATATGTTCTAATCGTTGTGTGTTTGAATCTAATAGACTCCCTGGAGGAAACAACACTGTTGACATACAGTCTTATCTCCGTCTGTCGGCGTCTCAGTCTGTCAGCGCCGCCCTCCCTCTGTTTCCTCTCCTCTCTGTAGAGTTGTGTGAGTACAGGATGTGCTGCAGCAGCGTCGAGGTGTCGGCTTCCCTGCCGTCTTTCTTATCTCCTCCCTCATCTCTCGCTCGCTTCTCCTCCCTCCTCCCTCCTCCCTCCTCCTCGACTCTCACGTCATCTCGCCTCTCACCTTCTCCCTCCAGAGTACAAACGGCTCGCTCGAGAGACGCACATAAGTAAATATGAACATGCATGTGCACGCTCGCGTTCGCATAATTGCTCTCCGCGAGTCCATAAAACACACGGCGAGGCTCAGAGTGCCGATTAGTGCTGCTGTTGATGAAGAGGTTTCTAATGTTCTTCAGGAACAAAGAAAAGAGGGAAGTGAGGAAGATGTCTGGTGGGTTTATTCTGCGCTGCGTGAAACGGACATACAGTGATGAAGAGTCTATAGTTAGAAGGAGGAAGAGGAAGACATGTCAGAGCCACAGGTGCTGAAAATCATCTGAACGGCTAAATATTCCAGATATACTCCCGGTGCTGATTCGCTTCAGTGGTCGTGTTGTTGTGGGAACAGTGATCCAGGACGACATTACACATTATAACAGCCAACAACGCTGCCAAACAACCGACTGCAGCCGGAGTCACACTGCTGGGTGTCTTTAAGGAGACCTGGAGACGTTTCCATCTGCTTCTGTGGCGACCAGAGCCGGTTGCTTTCCACGGGAAGTCGTAACGTCTCCATCTGTGATCAGAACAGGTTTCAAGACAAACAAAGCGGTTGTTGTGCTTGAAGAGAGTTTTGAGTTTACACTCAGCTGACATTTACTCTGGGATGAAATGATTGAACCGCTTCTTGAGCGGCGGTGTCTTGGTTGGCATGTATTTACATACATGTAATATGGACGTGATATGCACAACAGCTTCTGCAAGACAGTTTCATCAAAACCTGAACATTATAACTGTCATCAAGTGCATTACTGTGTTTTTTTTTACTTTTCTCTTCTGCGAAACTTTGCTCAGTTTTAACTCAAGTGTCAAATCAGTTCTCAGAAGCGTTCGAGAGGAAGGAACCTCAGAAATGTTTGTCTCTCCCGTGAGAGCCGGGAAGAAAAAACAAAAAAGATCACAGATTATTTTAAGATGGACGGGGCGCATCGTTTCCAGCTGGACTGATTAGAAAACACATAAAAGCTAATGAGAGGAGAGTGTTTGGATTCTTGCGGCTACTTAGAAAACCAAAGTAGGACATGAATGAATTTCCAGCTCGCTCGTGAGCCCTCAGCTGGTACGATTCCCACGATGAGGCCGTTTATGACCGGCGACGTTCCAGCCAGAGGTCAGACTTTATTCAGTGTTTTCGTGCCCTCTGCAGCTTCTATCAGACTAGATTTCACTGAAAGTTTTCCTCCTTGAGCAAATGAATCAGAGGCAAAAGCAGAGGGAAAATTAACATCAACAGAATGACTCAGCCAAAATCAGAACGGTTTGTCGAGGCTCCTGAACGGTCAGCTGGGGGAGAAAAACATGAAGCTCCTGCTTGATATTTATTTTACGTGGATGGGAGGAGGAGGAGGAGGAGGAGGAAGAGGAAGAGGAAGAGGAGGAGGAGGAGTGTATGTTCCTGTTTCCATCTTGGCTGTTGAAGAAGGTACAAGTTGGCAGAGTTCAGCATCATTCTCTGAAAATAATGACGGTCCACTTCTCTGTGGGAATGAAGCTGATTGTGTCAGTGTCTCCGTCACCTTCCTCCTTTAATCCTAATCACACCTGCAAGTCTGAGTGAAGGAACAAGACAATAAGTTCGTTTTGATCTTAAGCAGCTGTGATGAAGTTAATGTTCAGAGTGAGAATGAAGGTGTTCATCTTGTTTTCTGGATGAAAGTGTTCAACCATTCAGAACAGGCTCTGGGATTCTGCTGTGACCCGGATTCATTTTTCTGAAGATGACTTTGTAACTTCTGGGATTAAAAACCTCCAGGACTTTACCTCATCACTGTAAGGTTACAGAGAGGAAAGAGAGAGAACCAGAACCAGAACCAGCGTCTGTGCTGAGTGCTGACCTCACTCAGAGGTCGACCTGAATTCAAACAAGCCGTTTCTTACTTGCATACATACAGTAAAGAAATCTGTTTGAGGCGGTCTTCACAGACCAGATAATGAACGCAAGTTTTACTCAGGTCAGATTTAGTTTTGTCTGCTGACTTTCCACCTCCGGCAGGTGACGTGACTTCTGAGTAAATTTAACAAACTTAATCACTATCCAGTTCCTGTATTTGCCGATAAGAACTTTAACTTCTGGTTTTCCAGAATCGTCCGATAACGACGTTCTTGTCCAGCAGTTTGTTTACTCTGTCTGTCTGCCGTGCACACCTTCTCTCGTATTCTATTTGACCGCACAGTTCTGCAGCCCTGAGCACCTCACCAGCTTATGTTAATGCACCTGAGCCGCCGTCAGCAGCCAATCAGACGGAGTGTAACACAAATCAACAACAGTGAAACGCAGACTGTCAGTTATCAGCTGAGGTGCTCGGTTTCCCTTTCCTTTACCTCTCACTCGTTCTCTTTGTCCTCCTGTCTGTTATCACCACCGTCATCGTCATCATCATCCTCCTCCTCCTCCTCCTCCTCCTCCTCCTCTTCCTCCTCCTCCTCCTCCTCTTCCTCCTCTTCCTCCTCCTCTTCCTCCTTGTCCTCCTCCTCTTCCTCTTTCTCCTCCTCCTCTTCCTCTTCCTCTTTCTCCTCCTCCTCTTCCTCTTCCTCTTCCTCTTCCTCCTCCTCCTCCTCTCTGCTGCTGCTGTTTCTTATTGACATGGTAATCCTCTTGTCAACAACAAGCAGCCGCCTGTGTTTGTAGGAACAGCAATAAGCTCTGTGTTTGTGTGTGAGCAGACATGCTTATCTGTGTCAGGTGTGTGTGTGTGTGTGTGTGTGTGTGTGTGTGTGTGTGTGTTCCTTCACACCTGAAAATATTGTTTATTCAGTTCAACAAGGTTTATTTTTATAAGTGAAAAATCCATTTAACCAGCGCAGAACTTTTAAACATTCGAGTCGAGTCAACTTCAGAAACTATCAAGCATCCATCCAGGCTGCACAATCACAGACTGCAGTGATTACAGCCGCTGTTGTTGCTGTTTTTCTTTCTGTGATTGTGTTTCCATCTGAAGTGGCGACGTGTTTATTTGGACCCCTTTGTTGTAAGGAAAAAAAATAAAATCTGGTGGGTAAATTACAGATGTTCCTTCAGCTGTAAAATCACCAGAATGAACAACAAACCAAACACAGATTTAAAAGTTTAAGCCTCAAATATTTCAACAAGCTGTCAACTCTCTCCAACATCAGCCTGGTGGAGGTACGCTGCCGTGGTGGACCGGACACGGATCTGGTGGAGTCGAGCGGTTTCTGGCAGCAAGGTGTTGCGTGTCGAGGGCGGTTATAAATCAGCGCTGGAATTCTCTAAGTTCAATAGATTATATATAGACACACGTGTCCTCGGACCTCCGGACATCTTCACCACAGTCGTCTCCTCCGTCCAGTCTCACACATTTATTGTTAAATATCCGTCAGTCTGTTCCACCGATGTGAATCTGAAGATGATTTTTGCAGTAATTAAGATGTTGTTTCTTTTATCTGACATGTAGCATTTGGTAATGAGACTGCTAACACACATAAACACACACAGTAACACACACACAGTAACACACACACACAGCCAGCAGAAAGCTCATTCTCTGCAGAGAGCTGATTGGTGCAGACTTCATACATGGATTATGTAAAATTATTCAAGATTGACTCCAAAAGAAAACCACACACACACACACACACACACATGCACACTGTCATGCACACACACAAGCTCTCATGCACAAAGACACACACACACACGCGCACACAGACAAAGGTGTATAAACAGCAATAACATTCAGATTTAACTTGTAAAATTATTTAAATTCAGACTTCAAAACATGCACATGATTGGATTGTGCATTTACACACACACACACACTCACACACACACACACACACTACTGACATTCAGAAACATAATTAAAGACTCACATTAACAAAGTCAAATGCATAATTAGACTGTCTACTACAAACACACACACACACACACAAACTGCATCAAAAATGCTTTAAAACATTCAAAAGTACATTTAGTGACTGTTAAACTCATAAATACAGTGTGTGTGTGTGTGTGTGTGTGTGTGTGTGTGTGTGTGTGTGTGTGTGTGTGTGTGTGTGTGTCATGTGACCTGGCTTCTGCTCTAGAGTCACACTGAGACACAGATAACATGAGGTGATCTGACTGATGACTCTGATTGTCTTCACTTAGCCATGATGCACACACACGCACACATACACACATGCTCACACACACACGCTTACACACACACATACACACATGCTCACACACACACACGCTCACACACCCTGATGGGAGCACACAGATTCTACAACCCCCTCGAGTCACATCAGGGACAATCTGAAATCTTTCAAATCAGCCTTTCAACCAAGTCGTTAGTTTACAAGTGTGTGTGTGTGTGTGTGTGTGTGTGTGTGTGTGTGTGTGTGTGTGTGTGTGTGTGTGTGTCACCTTCAACACCCCTGCTGTACGCCTGAACCTCTGTTTGATTAGGATGGTGACTGGCAGCAGTAATGGTGCTGCAGTATGTTTGCAGATAAGCCGGGAATCTGTAACGGGGCTGATGATGTCACCTGAGGGGTCCTGAGGCATGCTGGGAAAGGAAGCTTGTACCTCGGATGCTGGGGATTTCTGGTGTTTCACTGAATATGATTGAAATGGATCTAGGTCAAACTGTACTGTGACGATAACTGTATCTGCTCAGGTGAAATAAATCTGCTTTACTGGACGAAGTACATGCACACAAACAAGGAATTTGACTTTGGATTTAAGTTGCTCCACTTACACACAGTTTCAGGAACACTTCACTAACCCAAATACCAATGTTTGTACACAAAGAAAGGAAGGAGAGACTGCTGAATTTACAACAAGGACACAATGAGTTAGAATCTGTCAAAGACACAGTTTCATAATGTTTGTAACACTTAAGCTATACAACAATTCCTTAAATTAGCTGATTTGTTAAGGGAGTCTGGCAAAATGTGGTTTATAGTTGGCTTCATATGTTACATTTAATGCAGAATTTATAAGGAGGAGACAATGATTCAGAATCTGTCAGAGACGGAGATTCACAACGTTATAAAGTTTTTTTTAACTCAACAACTCTTAAAATCACTACATTTGTTAAGGGAGTCTGGTGATGTAGTTGGTGGGGAGGATGTCAGTTTCGTTGACGGTCCTTCGGTGTGGCCCAGGACACACGTGTATGTGTTCTGAATCTCAAATGTGTTTCAATGCGTCACATCTGTACACAGAGCTGTCCACATGTGATCGGATCACTCAGGGCGGGTCTGAACCGGACCGTAATGTCCTTTGAGTTGCTGAGATTCAAGACTCTCAGTGGCGTAACGCATATTTTTTTTTCTGTCTGTGTGGGTAATCTCAAAGAAATGACGGCGCAGTGAGCAGCACAGAAAACCCAGTGATTACCTCTTCATGATATTGTTCTGTTTAAATATGTCGCCACCAAACCTGAGCATTGACTGTGAGCTCGGATCTACTGTCACATTAATATAAACAGAGACCAGGAAGCATAATTATGCGAGAAGACACAAAAACACCCTGCTCATATTTTTCCGATGCGTTAATAGTTTCATTGCTCAGTGGAGGTATGAGAGCATCTGTAATTGATATCAGTGAACTATCACCGTCTCTGACTTTAACTCATTCTGATTGGGCCGGTGGCTGGCGGTGATAATGGTATTCCTGTTTGTTCAGGAGATGAGCTGCTCCCAGGGGAGCCTGGGAAATGCAAATGGTGTTATAATGACACCGGAGGGGTCCTGAAGCCTACTGAGATTACACTCCGTCATTAGAAATCCACCAAGATAACTTCCTCCCTCGCTGCTGAGAGGAATACTACACTTGAAATGAGTTCAGATTTTAATCTTTTCTCTCCTGGCTCAGAGTATTTTTATTTATTTTTTTATTTTTTTCACTGCCTGCGTGAGAAAAGTGATTTAAATTAGCAGTTAATACATTTTGTTCTCCATCAGTGAGTTTTATAAGTTTTATAGCTATTCAAATTGAGAGGAATCGCTGACATGTTATCCAATATGCCCATAAACTGAACTATTTATTCCAACTGGAGTTCAGATCTTTACGATTAAAAGACGATTTCCACAGACTGTGTTGTGGTTGCAGATGAACAGACTGTCGCTCAGCACCTGATTACATCTGCTGGCCGATCCATCACAAAGGAGGATTGAAGACCTCCAGTGGTCGTGGTCAGTATAACTGGAAAGAGGAAGTGATTTTATTCCACGACAAGCTCCTCAGCAGGAGGAGTTCAGGGTGAACGGATACAGCAGACTGCTTCCTGTTTCCTGTTTTACACGACCACAAACCTTCCAAAACAATCCAGTCGCCCAGCTGATCGTGTTTTTATGCTCCAACTTTAGGTTTGTCTCGTCGTGACTTATGTGCTTCAGCTCCAGTTACGGTTTAGGCACAGAAACCACTTGGTTAGGCTCAGGAAAACATCAGGGTTTGGCTTAGAATAGGTCTTTTCCTGTGAAAAACAGACGGTTTTGACGCCACAAAAATGTCTAGAAACGTCTCAGGTGTTATAAAAATCTCCAGCGGTGTGACTCAAAGTGCAGTCAGCTGTTTGTGGCTTTCCATAACTGGATGTTAATACAATTCTATTTGTAAATACTGACTTGAAAATTGACTAAACCCAATGAAAATCTGGCTCAGTGGGAATCAAAGACACAAAGATAGAAGCAAGAACAAATAACTTCTGAACCAGTGAAGTTCAGCTCAATCCAGTGGAGAGAAGAGGAGCCGGCGAAGCTGAGAAGATGCAAAGAATCACAAAAAAATGATGAAATGTCGCTCCGAGGGCCAAACTGGTTCATAAGTAAAGTGCTATAATGTTTCGTGGTGATCAGGATGTGGAAGGAGCTTGTTGTTGTTTTTGACTGTGTGCAGCTACAGAACATTCAGAAGAAGAAGAAGCTGAGCATAAACGCTCTTTGTCTCATCAACACCAGAGAGTAAAGTGGATTTAATGGGCGTAAGTGAAGCTTTTAAATAAAGGCAATAAATATGATTGACGATCATCATCATGTTTAATAGTTCTAATGGTTTTTGCATGTCATTTTGGAAATTAAATCTACAAAAAGTCTGTACGGCTTTCAGTATTCGATGCAATGCTCACTTGGCCTTTGAAAAGTTACAGAACCCTTCAGTCTGCGCCTGATTATTAGCCCAATAAATCTGTTGTAGTTCCAGCGGAGCTCTGAAGATGTGTCCAGATATCTGAGACTCCAGTCGGTGCGGATATAAATCAAAATTCAGGCTGTGGATGCTTTTCACAGCCGAGCCAAACAGTAAACTTCCAGCACGTTATTCTCCTCTCCAACACACCTAATCACTGATTGCCTCCAATCCAGCGATCAAACAGCAGCAAACACAGTGAGCTCTCTGGACAAAAGCCAAGAAATCATTGATTTGGAGGAGCGCGATGTGATCAAAGGCTTATTAAATTGAATTTTTATGAAAGGCGAGCTTGAGTTTTATTTGACTTTGATCTTTCCTCGCCTTTGAGACGGCTTCCTCGCTGCTGGTGAGCGGCGCTCACAGCGAGCAGAGCTGCTGGACGGTGATTGATACTGACCGCAGTGCCATTAATATGAATGACATCCATTACCGCAGAGAGAAGAGCGGCGACAGTGATGGCACGCCGTCAGCTCTGTGTGCGCTGGAGGATGTGAACAGGTGAAGGTGATGACGGTTTATAATAGTTAGAGGAGGAACAAATACCTCAGCTTTCAGGTTTTTGTCAGCTTTTGATGTTTTGAGCAGAAATGAATCAGTTCACTAACTCTTCTTTGGTGATTTGACCTCAGAGCAGCTCCCTGCAGAGATATTTCTATAATAACATGAAGGAAATGTGTCATTTAACACCTAAAATATCTGCTGTTACACACACATTTATGTTAACATCGACTATATTCACACAATCAAGGACATTTCTGTGTTTGAAGGAGTTTAAATTGTCACTTCACATCACTTTCTTCTGTCTGCGTCAGTGAAGCTGCAGAGAAGTTTTATATCATCTCAGATAATCTAGTCGATTACGTTGAAGATTTCTGAAGGTTGAATATGCTGATGACCAGCAAGTGTACTGTGCCAATATTGACTTGGCTTATTTCAAACTTCGAGCGCGTCTTTGCCAAAAACATTTCACAACAACAAGGAGTGAGCGGGTTTCTCTTGGCGGAGAGGAAACGTCAGAGTTCAGACCAGCAGACGCCAAAACTGTTGAGCTCCAGCAGAACGCAGGTTTCAGTCGAAAGGAAGAAAAAGAGAAAGAAATTCAGGCTTCATAAAAACTTTTGACCGACAGAAAATACGTTTATAATGTTTTGTTTTGTTTTTTAATTAGGGAGGTCGGTTTTCACACCAGTCTGGATGATCATCGAACTAAAACAGAGAGTAAGAACTGTTGTTTCATCATCACCGTCCGTCTGTACGACAGCCGCTCCTGCGATCAGGCGTGAGGTTGGTTTGTGCGTAGGAACCGGTCCCGATCAGCCCGGTTCTGCATGAGTCTGATTAGAAATGACCGGTGGGACGATGGGATTTTGAATGATGACGGTGTTTTCACGTAATCCATCTCTCGCTTATTGTCAGTCGCTGTCAGTCGCAACAACAACAAACTTAGAAAACAATAATAAACACACCCAGCAGCGATGACTGAGAACGTGACAGACGTGTGTGAGCTCCTCTGATTGGTCGGAATGCAGCTGAGTGATATTGATTACAGCCGCACGGTGAAAGTGTGAAGCTGTCGGCTCGACTGTAACGAGCGTCACAGTGACAACTGAAGAAATGAAGTGACATTTACATTTAAAATGACAATTCCCACGACATGCAGTCTACCAGTGCAGCGTGTAAACAACAGTGATTGATGTTAATTAAAATTGCAATTTTTTTTCCTGCCTGGTTTTTCTCCGTGTTGCATTCAAAGACATAAAGACACACAGATCACATCCAGCCGAGCAGCATTTCTCCTCCCGTCAGCTGTAAACTTTACCATCCTCTGGGTGTGTGCGCCCCCTTCAGGGCCTCGACTGGTGCAGAGGTCTGAATAACAACGTCGCCAGTTCAGGTCGAATGTTTTCATCTTCATCTAAACTTCACACCAGCGCCATCGTTAGGTTTAACGCTGCATCTCGGAGCTGTGGAGAATCGTCTGTGCTTTGCCGGGAGCTTTTTTCTAGTTTACCTGTGGAAACGATTGCTTTGCTGGACTTCAAATAAATCACTCAATCTATTATTGAAGCGAGAGTCTTCCTGCGGAGCTGCTCAGAGTCTGGATGTTGTGGCTGCTGTCTGCTGTATGAGTCGGTTGATTCGATGCCAACTCCACCAATTTTATATATTAAAGTGGGTTTACAGGTGGAGCGGTATAAGGGCAGCGTGCCTGGGAGCGCTGAATTAAAGGGATTGACAAGATTTTAAGGTAACAGAAGATCGGCTGCACAGCTGACAACAAGCAGAGGAAGCAGACTTTTCTTATCTGATGAAGCTAAAAAAAAAAAGAACAGACTCCATTTTTTTTTGGTTGCCAGGCTGATGGACGACAATCGTATCGACGTCAGACTGAACACACAGTTTTTTCTTTTTTCTTTCTCAGTTTAAAGCAGCTGAACCCAGATCAGATCAGATGTAACATCTTTAGCAGAAGAAGCTCTTGTTCATGGAGCTCCAGCTGTCTGCAGACGTCTCACCGTGTCGTCGGTGTGAATGGGAACATTCATCGTCTGTGTTAATGTGAATAATGAATCCTCCACCGGCGCAGCAGCACCATCCTCTCTCCCTGTGGATCTCCCTTCTTATTGATTTTAATCCCATTTGAAAAGCAGCAACAAGCTGACTGTGACAGACAGACGGACGTACGGAGCGTCACAGTGAAGCTGCAGCATCAGGCGGCATTTTTCAAAAAGAAAAGAAGCACGACGTCTTTGAACCTCGACGTAACTCGATGTGTCGTGTCGTGACATGACAGGGCGCGTCGTGAATAAGTGAAGGACGCTTTCACATCTCATTCTTTATCTTGATTTTCTCATCTGGTAGTTAATCTTTGTCTTGTGTATCCCAGTTTGAAAACTAATCTTTGTGGATACAAGATCATTTTGTGTTGCTGCAACATTTAGAACTGGTTCGTTCGTGTCTCCGCCTCTGATCAGATCAAACCTCAGCACTGATTTCCCCGTAATGAAGATAAGAGGAGGGAATCTAATCTACGTGTTGTTGACTTTAACGCCGCAAACTTGTGAATCTACGACGAGAGAAATGTGTTCAGATTAATTCATGATGTGGTGAATAGAGACATTTTATACTGTCAACACACTTCTGATTGTCAGAGATGATTTTACTTCGTTATCTCTAAAGAATGAGACAGTATTTTATCTTTTATTCACTGTGGAGGCAAAAAAACCAAACATTTGAAGTGAATTTAATGCCTGATAAAGCTCGTTTCTCTCCATTGTTGTCTGAAAACAGAAAAAAGCCAACCTGTTGCATTTGGTGACATGTTCCTTTATTAGGACAAACACAGTCTTGTAGTTTGTTCGTCTCAGCGTCCCTGAACATGCTCAGTGACTCAGTGTCTCAGCTATTCTTAGAGGTCCAAACTTCACTCACGGAGCTGTTTTATAATGAACTGAGTAAAACAAGAAGATTTGATTATCTAGTGCTGCGGTTCGTTCTGCTCCTTCTGACACGGAAACACGCGACATCGCAGCAGAATGAACTATTAGCCTTTCATCAGTTCTTACTTGATGACCTCTTCAGTCTCCTTCTGAGTGTCTTAATCTGATAAATCAGCTGCTCTAGTTTGAACCCGACCTCTAGAATAAATGTCAGTTTAGTACACGTCTGCAAAACCACTTGAATTCAAACTGGATGTTTCTTTTTCGTTGCATCTTTACGTTTGTTTAGTTTGAATTTACTGTTTCTCTCAGAGTGATTGAGCTTTGGTTGGGTTTAGGCAGAAACAAACACTTGGTGAGGGTTCAGAGAAGATTGTGGTTTGGATTAAAATACCTGTGTTGGTCTCTACAGTCACAGATGGAGTTCCAATGCTTCTCCCCAAACATCAATCTTAGACGTATCTGTGGTTTGCAAACGTCTTTTCACACCGGGACGCAGTCGGGTTGGACGCTGAGAATTACAGACTTCCAGTTTATAAGTGATTGCAGAGTCAGACTCTGACATATTTTCAGGCATTTCTGTTTGTTCCTGGTTCCATTTATATGCTAATAACATGTAGCATGCTTCATATTAGGATTGTTTTTTTGAGCTTTCACTAAACTTTAACTGTTTGCTTTAAACAAACCATGAATCATGTTTCAGTCGACACGAGCAGATATTGTCGGGAGCACAAATCCAATATTCAGACTCTGCAGATGCTTTCATTACTGTTTCTTTTCTCGTTGTCGGTATTAAATATAATACAAGTTGTTTCTCCCAAAATGGGTTTGCCATCGCAAATTAGTTATATATGACTGTAATATCTAGGAGATAAAATTGTTATCAGGAAACGGCGGGGGAAAGTGAATACAAGGAAAATTGTGATTCAAACCGAGAGGATGGAGGAGTGACGTTTGATTCTGTGACATGTGGAGGAGATGAAGGTTTAACAGGAAGTGACTACTTCCCAGCGTTGATCAGTATGAAGAGTTTCCTCCAGTCGTCCGGTTTCTCTCCACACCTGTCCGTCTGTCTCCGGGTCTCTTCAGGTAACGCAGCACTGAAGCACCATCGCCTCCCTGTTCCCCTCAGCCTGGAGTGTGTCAGTGTTTTGTTGTGTGTTGCATGTGCACGTTTCTAAAAAGTCGCAGCACAACATCCCCACCAACTGGATGAAAATTGCAAAATCCTATAACATAAATGATAGATGGTTCCTCCTCTCTACCTTCTCTGGTCTCTCAGCCGACGCAGCGGTGACTGCAAAGCGTTCGAGCTCGACCGATAAAACGACAGCAGTGTGTTCGGCTTCTCTCAGCTATGCGGCACAACGAGGGTATCGAGGTTGTTTGAGCCTCTTCTTTCCTCTTCCCTCCATTTCTCTCACCTCTCCTTTCCTCAGATGTGATCTTCTCTTCGTCTGACCATCCCTCTGCTAGTATGACTTCCTTCCCTCTTCCCGCTCCTCGCTGTCGTTGTTTGTTTCAGACTATAAGCTGAAATAATTAGCTGGCACCTCGGCGGTGTGTGCTTCAGTCTCTCGCTGCTCTTTGTGTATAGATGTGTGCAGACGGTGAAGGTGACAGACGGTGTTAATCAGATGTGTTGTTTCTGTCTATAAGCAGTAAACATCCTCTCACTGGTTCACCTCCTCACTCTGTTTCTGTAGTTAAACCCGGTCCGCCGGCGGCTCCATGTGAATTTTACTCTCTTTTTATTACTTTCCTGTCGGGCGCTGAAGCAGCACTAGTGTTTGTAAGGAGCAGTTAACACGTCTCATGTTGGCTGAATAAGTTGTTTTGGCATTAAGTGAACCTAACAACAGTCCAACCTGCGTTTTTCTGTTACTATGAATAACTTCTGGCTCCAGCACAGGAAGCTGATGTCCCTGTTCTTAAACCCGCCTAGAAATCTCTTCTCACATACCATCAAACAATGTAATCTAGCCAAACACCAACGACAGACACAGACAGGCCTTGAGCTCCAGGAGTGGTAACCACTGCACCAGCCTGCATGGTGAGGTCGGGCACCGCCGCTTTGTTCCAGACTGAACTGGCATAAAATGCTGTGAAAACCCTCTAACATCTGGCTGTTGTCCTGAATGTGAACGTGACCAATCTGCTGTCATTCCCAAGTCCAGTGACTCTGCATTCATCACGTTTATCAGCTCAAATGTCCGTTTTCTTATGTGATGATCTGGCGTTTGTTTAAGTTTTCAGTCCATATCTGTTCAAAGATTGTTCAGTTGGCACTGAGTTTAAAAGAGAGATTGAAGTAAAAGATTGTTTTAAAACCACCTCCATGTCTTTGATTATCCCCTTAGATAAAACGATGTGTCTAATTCAGCATATAATTGATTTGGACTTTTAAAAACAAGTGTAAAGTCTTCTGGATGCAGTCTGATGAAGTATATGATCCGATGCTTTCCGCTGCTCCCTGTTTTATGGTCCATTTGTGATGTCTCGGTTGGGCAAACTCATCTCTGAACAATGGAAAACACTCAATCGCTGTTTTGAGCTCATTTTACCACGTTAACAAACCTGCATGTGAGGTTAAGTTTGGTATTAAAATGGTGCTACTGACTTTTTCTAGCACCACCAGCTGATCACAAACATTTGTATTATTATTATCTACCATTCGTGGTTCCAGAGCAGCGCCTGTCGTATGCACGTTAGCGTTTAGCTGAACCCACTTCTGTGTTTAGATTCAGCCTCACAGAGCCGCGAGCTGCTGCTCAGTTTTGTGACTTCAGTCATGCTGCGAGCCGCCTCCACCCGTCAGCAGTGGGGAAATTGGATGAAGCAGCAGCACAAGTCATGAAACTCAATCAGCATGTAAATAAACACGTCATCCTTCATTCATATTTCATCATCGGTCTCATATGTGAGGACATGCTTCTCGACACATATCCCATAATGTCGTTTCATCGTGTGCGGTCACATGTGCATCCGAACGCGGGAGCGAAGCGTGTGCGGAAACAGGAAGATGGAAGTGGATGTTATTTGGAGCGACGGAGGAAGAAATGATCTTATTGAGACAGAAATGGAGAAACAGATACAGAGAAGGGTTCAGACAGAGGAAGAGGCTGATGAGAGGAACGTACAGAAGAGAGAGAGAGAGAGAGAGAGATGACAGGAAGCAGCTGAGAAGAGTTTGAGAGACTGATAGAGAGAGAGAGAGAGGGATGATGGGAGGATTCAGGCGGAAAGATAAGTGGAGGGATGCAGAAAAGAAGCGATGCAATTCAAATGAGAAGTGCTTTTAGTGGAGGGAAAGAGAGAGCGATGAAAGGATGGAGGAGAGGGCGACAGAGACGGAGGAGTGCATGCAGTCTGAAAAAAGAGCTTCTTTGCATTTTTCTCACGCTGAGCCGGCCTGACTAAACAAATTAAATCTGTTCTCAGAGCAGCAGAGTTCCTGAGACACGCAGCGTCACGCAGCTCTCGGCTTCCACTGCAGAGTCATTGGAAGTAAATGTCAGTGTTTTAAGAAATCAGTGCATGTGACGCCGAAACACAGATGGATCAAGCATGGTGGTTATATGTAATCCAGGGGAAAATGGCTGCACTCTGAAGACAGAAATAAGGATGAGTCAGCTGATTGAAGGGCTAGCTCCATGGCTAACCACGCTAACTATCTGATGGCAGCTAGCTACAGTTAGCAGCAGTTAGTGGTAACTGAGCAACGGATGACACCTGCCACTCTGCAGCCATCTTTGATTGCAGGAAATGTGTGTACATGATTGATTGATGCACCAACTCCTTGTTTCCTGAATGCAGCTAATGTTTACACACATGGTCGAGGTTTAACAGAACAGAGCGTGTCGTCCTCCTCCGTGCTGACGTCTCGCTCCATGAGTCGTGGACGTTGACCTCACACTGATCCGATAAAACTCGCCCCTGAGCTTCACTGAACTTCTGTGCAGTTTGAAATATTCTCATTCATGTGACAAATTTGAGGATTCCAGTTGTCGCTCATTGTTTCCTTCAAGTCCTCTCACATTCCCAAATTACCCACTGACATTTGAGCGTAGTCTCGGTTTGAACGCTCCCCGATCGTTTCCACTGAATTTATCTCATCCCATTACTTCCTCACATTTAGCTCGTATCCTGCACTCGGGCCCCGTTATGAGGACGCGTGCACGCTTCCTGTTCTGTGTGTGGAGGCGCAGCTTGAATATTTCAGCACCGTAAATAAAGAGAGCGTGTCTCTTTCCGCTGTTATTTGCCGTCGACCTTCCTCCAGTCGCTCAGCATCTAACTCAGATGAGCTTTCTAGAGTGTGTGCATGTGGAAGTACACAGTGTGTGTGTGTGTGTGTGTGTGTGTGCCTTCCTCTTGCATATGTCACTCCTGCTCCCCCCGTCTGAATGTATTCGGCGCCCCGCTGAGCTGAACGTACAGAGCGAATGGTTAGAAATCAATATGAATGTAAATGTTTTCCCGTCGTGGCCTCGGCTGGAGGAGTCGCTTTACTCTCATTTTTATGCACAAAAACATCGATGAAATTTATGAGGTGAGACGGACGAGCGGGGCCGAGGATAATTTGCGTTCTTTAGTGTTCTCCTCAGATTGTGATCATGGGAGTGCAGCGAGCTTAATTGATGATATAAGTGCTGTTTACTTTCCCTCGACACCGGAACCGCTGACGCAGCAGGAAAAAAAAAAAGGCTGTACCAACGAACTCTGGACTTTAATTCACCCCCTTGACTCCGTCTGCCTCGTCACCCCTTTAGGATTTCACAAAGCTTTTATCATAAACTGGCGTAATTCCCCTTTAAATTCTGGAAGTCGTTTTTATCCCCCGCCAGATGTTTACGTGTGTTTTCTACCTGAACTGACTTCTTCTGTGGTTTCTCTGTGTGTTGCAGCAGGACAGTAGCCATGGATGTCGTCTGCCCCCTCCTGCTCTTCTTCCTCCTCTTCATCCTCCCCTCCGGCACCTCCTCCATGCTGTGTCCGAAGCGGTGCACCTGCCAGAACCTGCTGCCGTCCTACACGGTGCTGTGTGCCAAGACGGGCCTCCTCTTCGTCCCGCCCAACATCGACCGGCAGACGGCCGAGCTCAGGCTGATGGACAACTTCATCACAACGCTGAGGCACCGCGACTTCGCCAACATGTCCAGCCTGGTCAGTTCCCCTTCACATCCATGTTTACTTTGATCGGTCCAATCTCGACTTTCTGCCAAGTAGTTTGATGTGATCCAACAGAGATGGTGGTTCTTGTTGTCTTTTCTTTTGTGTGGGTGCCAGAGAGCTTTATTTGAAATGTACAGCTTCAATTCAGGAAAATACAAAAGTCAAAACTGAATCCGAGATGTAAAGTTTGAGCAAAGACTTTAAGAGCCTCTGATATACTTTCATTCACAAAAATAAGCTAACGAGTTCATTTTCAAAGGAAGAAAATTGATCTTAGCAACAGACTTACATGCCCTGAGGATATAAAGTCCTCCTCTCCTCCTCCTGATGATATAAAGTCCTCCTCTCCTCCTCCTGATGATATGAAGTCCTTCTCTCCTCCTCCTGATGATATAAAGTCCTCCTCTCCTCCTCCTGATGATATAAAGTCATCCTCTCCTCCTCCTGATGATATAAAGTCCTCCTCTCCTCCTCCTGATGATATGAAGTCCTTCTCTCCTCCTCCTGATGATATAAAGTCCTCCTCTCCTCCTCCTGATGATATGAAGTCCTTCTCTCCTCCTCCTGATGATATAAAGTCCTCCTCTCCTCCTCCTGATGATATAAAGTCATCCTCTCCTCCTCCTGATGATATGAAGTCCTTCTCTCCTCCTCCTGATGATATAAAGTCCTTCTCTCCTCCTCCTGATGATATGAAGTCCTTCTCTCCTCCTCCTGATGATATAAAGTCCTCCTCTCCTCCTCCTGATGATATAAAGTCATCCTCTCCTCCTCCTGATGATATGAAG
>JARJLU010004078.1:0-20640 GCA_030272975.1 Sparidentex hasta
TTGTATTTGTGAATATGTATGAGGTACTCCATAGTCAGTGTAATACCTACAGTAGATGGTTGTCGGCATGCCCCCAGTGGGTTATGAATCCCCGCTTAAAAAATCCTAATATGTAAGACGTCTGCATTAACATGCATAAAAATGACCAGACCTTTGTTATATACACTGCCAGTCAAAAGTTTGGACACACCTTCTCATGTAATGTTTTTTCTTTATTTTCATGAATATTTACATTGTAGATTCTCACTCAAGGCATCAAAACTATGGATGAACACATATGGAATTATGTAGGGAACAAAAAAGTGCGAAATAACTGAATATGTTTCATGTTCTAGATTCCTCAAAGCAGCCACCCTTTGCTTTGTTGACAATGCTGCGAACCCTTGGCCTTCTCTCAGTGAGCTTCATGAAGTAGTCACCTGAAATGGATTTCACTTCACAGGTGTGCCTTGTCAGGGTTCATTTGAAGACCAAGAGTCACCTCTGCTGCTGACGACAAGTTCATCCGAGTCACCAGCCTACCACAGCATCCTGCAGCAACATGCCATCCCATCCGGTTTGCGTTTAGTTGGATCATCATTTATCGTTCAACAGTTACACAATGGCCCACAATGGTAATCAAATCAAAGGGCTGCTATTTTGAAGAATCTACAATATCAAACATGTTTTGAGTTATTTCACACTTTTTTGTTTACTATATACTTCCACATGTGTTCATTCATAGCTTTGGTGCCTTCAATAAGAATCTACAATGTAAATAGTCATGAAAATAAAGAAAAACCATTACGTGAGAAGGTTTGTCAAAACTTTTGACTGGTAGTGTATTTTGTTAAGTTGTGCACTAAAATTGTGTCCAATGTTCAAACCCAGAGAAATCCACAAATGTAAGGTAATAATGTGTTTTTTTTGGTTGCCCATCTCTACTTCCAGGATAGGGAAGTCAGCAAAAAAGCCTAAACTTAATGTGAATGTTAATAAATCTTTACATTACCTCATCTTTGAACATTTGTGCCTGTATCATGTATGGTGGTAAGCGATGGTGGTTGTTTAATGGTGTCCACCACCAGTAAAGCTAGTTTGACCACAGGATCAGCACTCACCAGATACTCCGCTTGTCGTTCTTCTTTCCCCTTTTCCTCTATGCATTGCTGTTCGTCTATAGCGTTATTTTGGATCACACCACCTTGCTCAGCTTGACTTGCCCTATTCTACCTCTGAGTGGCTACATCCGGCTTGTTAAATAAGCAGGGATTTAGTTTATAGAGATTGTAGGGCAAGCAATGAGCCCTCAAAGTATTTGAGTTTTTAGCTTCTTCTTTCCTGTTGAGAAGCACACACTGCCAAGCAGCATGTGCACTAGGCCCAAAATGAGCCACAGTGCTGGCCAGTTAAACAACAATCTACACCCTGTTTTCACACATCTTGGGTTGCATTTCCTAACAGGAGGAACAGAGTCAGTGAAAATTATCCAAAGTTGGGCAGGAAACCAAAGTTTCACTTACAATTCATGCAACAGTCCTGCTGGTTGAAATCAGCTAGAGAGATTTATTATTGTACTGACAGAATGAAAAGAACAAGACTAATATAGCATATTAGTCAAGCGCTGGAAACAAAGTACAGTTGGAATTCATCATGCAAAAGCTACAAACTGGTTTTCATGTTTGCAGTTTGTCCAAAAATTCCCTCAAGCACTTTTTTTTTTTAAACTGAATGACATCATGTACAGTTTAGCTGCCTGTTCACGCCTTCATTCTCCCACAGCCCCTGTCTAAAGTGCCAGTCTTCGTTAATGTAACCAAAATGTCATCAGCTTGTTTCCTGATGATGTCCCTTAATATCGCTGTATCGTTTACAGCCCCTTCCCCCCAACAAACCCACTGGAAATTAGTCCCAGCAAGGCAGCTTAAACTCCAAAGGAGGTGACCAGAGAGACTTGGGGGTGGGGCGGGCACAGTTGTGTGGGTTGCGGAGGGCAAGGGGTGGAGTGACAGGCTATCTAGACGTGCTACTTCACTTTGCATTAGAGTGTACAATATCATGCATGGGAGCCAAAGCGAGGCCAGATTTCAGGCAATGCTGGTCAGGCCTGGAGCGATGGATCACTTACCTTAAGAAATCAAAGTCAATAGCAAAAAGATCTGATCTGGAGTGAGGCCCAGCAATACAGAGAGGAAAGTGTGAAACCTGGAGAAAGAGAGACACTCATTGAGGAAATCCATTACCACTGGAGAAGCCAACAAGCATGAAAGGAGCTGTCTTGTTAAATTGGCTGCCTGATAAAGCAGGTCTTTGGCTGGGGAGCCACTCAGAGTCACCACTAGTGACACCAGACAGAGGAAAGAGAGAGGCCCTCATTGATACAGCGAAATGTTGAGTCACTTCAGTCTACCCTCAGGGCTTCACTTAAAGAGAAAGTTCAGCTATAGCAGAATATGAATACAGTACCATGGCACCATAGGTTTGCAATACAGCTTTGAGATACTTCAGGTTTCTTAGTTTTTATCTTGAAAAGGAAGGATATGTATCAGCACCACACTAAAAAAAATCAATTGAGTTGATGATCAATTGAGACAAATGGAGCTCTTCCATTGCATTTTATTAGTTGAAAACTCCATGCCCATTAAGCCAGACACATGCGCATGATAAATGTCAATGGACAGAGTGAATGTGTGCTCAAATGTGGCCCCACAAGCACAGGGCTGTGACGAGCACAAACTCGACCCTCCCTACGCGAGAACAACAGCTCAGTACTCGCTTTCTTGTCAAGATGATTTTTGAGACTTCAAAGGCGGGGATGGAATAGACTGATATGAATAATGTCTCCCCTCCCACCCTGACTGCAAGTTTGAGGAAAGCATAGCATGTGTGAAAAGTGTGAAAAAGAATTTTAGCTTTTGAGATCTGCATATTGCATTTGGCCATATTGCAATTTTGATTTACTATGCGGCTGTTATTTGTAGCATTTAAAGATGGGGGCGTACTCATTCATTTTCTCTGCTCATTTCATACATTACAGGGTCACAACGAGATGCAGTGTGTCCCAACAGGCACAGACACAACTTTCTGCAGGTCACCAGTTATGTTGAACACACAGAAGCTGCTGGGAATTGATCAGGCAGCATCATGATCGTCTTTGTGGAGGCCACTTTCTATTATAACATTTACATGCCACCAAAGCTGTAAAAGAATGTTAAATTGTAAAACTGCTTTTGATTGCAGTGGATTGTTAGTTGGCCAAACGATCAAAACGTGTGAGGGGAACCACCAGATAATTATTGAGGGTCAGTTGAATTCTTGCAGTGATCAAGTCATTCCCTATGGAAGTTACCATTTAAGGCACACCAAAAATCCAAAAATACAGACCTGCATGTTGGACTAAGATTAGAGATCTCAGGCAGGGGAGTGATGAGTTCCACTTAGCAGCATATGAAAATCAGACGGCAGACATAAAGCTCGCATGAGAAGGGTAATCTATCACAATAAGCATCAAGTCTGGTTTTTAAATTATCATTGCGTGTTAGCGCAAAGCAAAAATCAGTCTGCACGTATAACTGCAATACCATTCAACGGAGAAATAACTTTAAAAAAAAAACAAAAAAAAACACTTGAGCAGTCTAAAACAGTCCAGAAGACGTGTACAGTAAGAATGACTGAACAGGCCAAGAGATCTGCTGAGCGAGTTGTCATTATCTACTGTAACTTTGAATTGACCTTCACCGTGTCTCCTGTGTATGTTTTTGATTTTGAGAGATTGGTTTTGGCAACCCCTCTGGTGGACCAAGGTTAGAGGCATCAGGTACGTTCAACCTGCAGTCTATGACCACTGACCCTTTAATCGTCTTGGCTCACTTAAGCTGCTGGTGGATCCCCCAGTAGATTTGTTTTTAATGCGCTGTGATTTTTTTTTCTTCCTCCAAAGCCCCCCTTTTTATCTTCTTCCTGCTGTGTGGCTGAAACCCCAGTGAAGCCATGGCAAGCCTCAAATCCCCAACATCAGGACTAGTAGGAAAAGTACAGCTCAATCAAATCCTGAAAATATATTAACTCCACTGAATTGATGAAAGGAACTATTGTTTGCTTGAACTGTTAAAACTGTTAAAAACATGTTTAATGTAACACTTCACTTTTCAGTAATTCCTTTAGACTTCTTATAGGTAAGTTTGTAAAGATACAGGATCTGACTAAGTAAGGACATACTTAAGATGCATACCTTGCTGATATATGTAAAATGAAGAGCTTTTGACTCCCTCTGGGCACTAAGTAACAAGAAGTGCCTCAAAGAGTCTTTAAATGAAGCACAAATACTCACACACATATTTTCAAATGGGTTACTTTAAGGCTGAAGGATAGTATTTCTGCACATATAGGTTCTGATGCCAACAACTTCTTGGTTTTGGCAATATGGTACATGGGTTATTGAAAAAAGTAAATGTTTTAATCGTGAATTTACTAATGATCTAAAGACAGCACCTCACTGCAGTGGAAGCCGCATGAACCATTTTGACGTCGGCGCTCTTAAAGAAAAGTTTGTGGAACTGACTGATGCTGTTCAACTTTCCAAAGGAAGAGTGATCTTCAAACCCCATGAAACTTGGCAGAGAGTCACATTAACTGACCTCTTGGAAATCCAGCGAAGAAGAGTTACACAACTTCAGGGATGGAGAAGGACGCACATAGGGAACAATTACAAGAGTCCGCAAAACAGTACTTTAATACAGTTTAATCACTAGTAGTTACAGGGTTAGATACGTTCATCCCTTAAAAATGTGTTGTATCATTATAATATAATTAGCAAATAAAACATTAATATGCGGTGTGCTGTCTTCAAGATTGGGCATGATTTTTTAAAAGTCTGCTGATCATCCAGTTCAAACATCCTTTTTCTTCATAATAAATATTTTACAATTTCCATAGAATGGCTAGAATTCCCTTTCTATTCAAAATGTTACTTACACAAACTGAAGGATCTCACTGGAACCAATATTCTGTCATACTTACTCTGAATAAACGGCTAAACCCCCTCGTTTCCCAGCACTTTTTCTCTCCCATTTTTATTGGTTCACCAATCAAATTCAATTTTCGATCAACTTATTCGAGAGCTGGCACGCACCGTAGCATGCTGTTCTTGTAAATCTCTGTATAGAGAGAATTGTGTCATTCCCTTGAGTGCTCTGATTTGTGGTAAGGAACACTGACTTCATTTCTTTTAATTATGCCCGTTGAAAAAAAGAAAACCAGCATGCATATTGCAGAGCACCACACCTGCATTTGCGAGGGGAGCTGAGATTTCGAGGGGAAAGGCAGGACAAAAAGAAGTATTGTTGTTGGGTGTAGGTCAGCGCTGCTCGGCTGCTGCTCCCTAGAACATTCCATGGTGTCACATAATACTGTCAGTTTCCTGTTGGAAGTGCCAGCCCAGAAAGATGGAGTGTGCTTGCAAAGTCGGAGAAGTGTGTGCGAGTGTTCGCCTGTACAGTACATGTTACTATATACATGTGTACCTGGCATCTTTGCAGAACTTAATTCAGGATTTCTAATTTAAAGACATGAATTTCTCCTCATCTTCGGGTACTGTATATATAAACATCTATATAACAAAGTAAAAAGGGGAATGTTTTCCTTAGCTGTGAATTACCAAAAATGTGCGTTTATGTGTCAGACCTCTCGGAACAAAGTATGACAAATCTCCTGTGGAGGGAAGTGAGTCCACACTTAAAATCTTTTATAGGGTGCTGTACAGTATACTATGCATGAACACAGTCGCGTGTAAAACACAGCCAAAGAAATAACTCACCTGCCCTCTACTTGGAATTGTAAAAAAGAATTGCTCCCTCTGGATGCCACCAGTAGAAAGGGCCTTGGACACAGCCTACTATTTGTTTTTTATTATGCTCAAGTCAAAACAGAACTGTACTCAAAATCAAGAAAGGTGTCCACATAAAAAGACCCATTGTTTTGTCATCACTGGTAAGAATTAACATTTTTGTTGTATATTAATGCACACATGTACATGAAAATAATGTGGCATGTAGAGTCAGGAGGACACAGAAATATTTGATGTATTGCTGTTTTATTCCATGGATTTCACCCGTTTGTTCACAGTGTTAAATTCAAATTTGTTCTGGGGTTTTTTTTTGCGCTGATAATGGAGGTGTGCTCTGCCCTGGAAACCACACGGAAAAGTACAGATACTATATTTTAATAGGCTGTTCAGTTAAGTTATGTTCTGCGGAAACCATAATTTCCCTGTTTTTGCCCACACCGTTGCAGGTATTTTTCATTTTTTTAACGTATGGAAAAATCAAGTAATAGTTAAAAGTTATGGTGCCACCACTTGTTGTGGCAGTAAAAGGAAATGTAAACAGTCATAAATTTCAATCCAAACTGAGAAATGTCTGCTCAGCAAATTGTTCTCAGCAAAGCCACCTGTTTATCACAATAATCAATAGAACATTTAGAGAACTCTGTTTCTAAGCTGAGTGTCATCAACAACCGCCTAATTTTCTTACGCACTTCTTAAAGTTAACTGTATTTTGTTGAAATTACAGTAAAACTATGTAATCAGATTACTAATACATTATGTAAAAATGGGGACTCTTTTCAGGGTCAAAGTTTAGGGCAGTGCAGTAACCGTAAGACTCACACAATTAAGCCATTTTGCATGAAAAACATAAACAAATTTTTAATTGATAATGGCACAAGAAAGAGGGCATCACAGACGTGTCAGCGGCTCTTTTGACAGCAGCGTCTCTCCCTCTCTGCTACACCTCACTGCAGGCAGGGATGCTCTCTATCACTCTAAAAAATACCTGCGATTGTGAACAATCAGGTGAGCTGATCAATCACACTTATTCGTCCTCGACCATGATTATTAACATGTCGTTACTACCCCCCTTAATTTGTGAATTGGGGAAATTTATTCTGATCAAACTAGAGGTGATTGTGGAAAGACAAGGCACGACAGATTTGGTGGATTTCATTCATTTTTTTCTTGTTTGAATAAAGCGTGTTTTACGATGAGTTAGTGAGGCAGTTAAGCTTGTCTTTGGTGAAAGAGAGAAAATTGAAATCCCAGACCTACTTGGGGTGAAATGATACACTGATCTAAATCGATATTTAAATTAAATGAGCAACGATCCAATAGCATCGATGCCAAGTTAAAACACCGTCATCGCTAAGATACACCTTTATTTTGAAATTCCCGTGGCACATCCGTGTCATAGTTTTCCTCCATGCACAAAAACTTTTTTCTGTACAAATGTATAGGACCACTGATAAAATAATATTTCCGCTGAAGAGTTCAGTATCAAAAATTGTCAAATCATAATTGAATAGCTTTTTGTGCTTTGATATCAATGTAACTGATTGTGTAACATGGGCATATGACATGTCATAGTCACATCAATCACAGGTATCGAACTGAATCAAAATCTTATCGGGGCAGACTTTGTGATATCACTGATGAAATTTGCAATTTACACCCCTGAGAGCTACTGGCATATACATATGCCCCAAATGAAAATGGCCTCTTACAGTACAAAGTGGTACCACAGGCGGAGAGTGGCAGGGCGAGCTGATTAGCATGCTAACTTCAGTAGACGCTTTTCTATAGGGCATAAATGTCTTTGAAATAAAGTCAACAAGTTGTCAAGTGTCAAGTTGTTTTTCACATTCTATTAATGATGTTCATGGTCAATTTATATAATATTTATAATCTTATTGAACTAAAATTCCATCCATTTCTTAGAAATTGCTTTAAAGCAGATATCACATTAATTGTAACTTATGTCATTCCTCTCATCTTTATTTGAATATTTAGTATTGAAGTAATCCAAAAGTAACCAATAGGTAATCAAGTTACATTCCTATTACGTAATTTCTAGCACAAAATTAGTAACTGTATCGGAATACATTATTAGAGTAGCCCTCCTTGACACACACACACAATCACACACAATCACACACACACTAAAAAAAAAATCTGTGATGCAGTCAGCGGGGGTAAATACACCCTTAAACATTATGCCGGTGAAAATGTGTAAATTAGACTTGGCTCTGTGCAGCTCTGGAGCTCAGTACGCAGGCTGAGGAGACGTTAACGAGGAAGGGGAGACTCAGTGATTTAAAAGAGAAACAGCCCCATTCCACAGTTGGAAAATAAACTAAAATAATAGATCTCAAGGATGTAATTAAGAGAATTGTGATTCAACAATGAGGTAACTAACAAGTCATTCAGCCGCAACAGCCAGCTAAAAGTCACATTTAGACGTGCGATGACATCACTTATGTTCGACTGAGTTTTCCCACTTTGGCTCAAGTGTTATGGCTCTAAAGAAAGCTGCTATCAAATGAGGCAGCCCAGTGTGAGCCTGTGCTTGTCTACCTGGCAGAGGTGGTCCAAAAGTAATTTTACTGTTGATGTTTGTGTGGATGGAGAGGAAATAGTATCTGGAAGTGAAATAAATACAAGTAAGAATGGTCAAAGCTCCAATTAAGTACTTTGGACTGTGTAACTTATGGATTTCTTTAGATATGTTTTTGAGATTTAGAATATGAATTTTGAGGACAGATTTTGATGGAGACATCAGATTATATGAGTGTACAAAATATTGTATTTATTTACTTAATTACTGGTAATATAGTCATGTAATGAATTTAAAAACAACCAGTTGCAGTTCTGTGTAAAACGCAGCTCGTCCTCATACTACCATATAGGTTGAAAGCAGCTTATTACGACTCGTATTTAAGTTTCTAATCTGCACAGTGACCTCTAGTGGCTGCAGTAATTGTTATGGATCCCTTACAGGGAGGAGGTCAAGGACAGAAGGTAGACTAAAAGAAGCAAAGGACTTTCGTTCAGGAGTCAACAGTGAGCTCTTTGAACTTCCTGATGTAGCTAAGTTGCATCATGCACGCAGCTTAATGGAAGTCACTTCACGATATTAACCCAAACCACAATGTTTTCCTAAACATAACCAAGTAGTTTTCTTGCCTAAACCTAAAGAAATGGAACGAACAAACTGTGACTTAACGTCAAAGCTTATGTTGTTTTGGAACTGTGATACTTCACTATCTATCTATGATTTTGGGAGTCACTGTATAATGATTTTAATATTAAGCTGGGTAATACAGCTGTTAAAAAATACCATGATATTTCTGGGCTGCATTGCGATACGCGATGGAATCGAATATTCTGAAATCTTCTCAAAAGCCATTAAGAAATGCTATGACAAGATACAAATTTACAACATTTTACACTTAATACTTATCAATATCGGGACAGCACTGTATGGATGACTATAGGCACTTTCATAAAATATTAACACAAAGACATTTTGATAGATAATCATCAGTAATGCAGATATAATGACCAAGTGGGTAAAGGCAAGGATTTGAAAACGTCTAGAAAAATGATACCACTTTACTGTAAGTCACCCTTTAAAACCAGGAAAAGATATCATTTGTGCCATTGCAAGATATAATGATATCCAAAATCTAATATAATATATGGCCACACATCACGATAACGATATAATATTGATATATTGCCCAGCCCTATTTCAATATATTCTGACACTAACCTGGTCTGAGTGACGGTTCAGCTAATATGTGAAGCACTTCACCCGGGTCCGGGTCTGCTATGCATCTGTTCATAAATCACAAAAGAGCAGACCACTCACTTACACTTCCCCGTGTTGCTTGATTAACTGCAAATCATAACATTGTCCCTAAGCGTGCCATGGGTAAATAAGGGGACCGACAAGCAACAAACATTTATTTTCTTGTGCGTCTGCCTCAGAATTTAATTAGCCTTTTTTTCCTAACCTGTGAACCCAGAGCCTCACCCCTGCTGTAAGACGCAGAATTCATTAAGCTGTTTTCTGCCCTCAGATTTTCACACCACGGCTTTGAACATCTGCACCCTGTCATGTATCATCCCATTCATTTCTACTTAATTTGATCCTAATAAGCGCCTACACGAGGAGCCAGATGTTGCTGCTTCGGCTGTGGCACTGAAAGTTTTGTTTGAGGGGAGTTGTGCTCTGTGCCTGGTGGGCAGGGAGGTGCATCCAGTGCAGGCATAGACTGTTTGAAATCACTCATTAATATGTAGAATAGTTTTGTGATTTCTTATTTTCCTAGATATTAGTTTTTACTTGTCAGTGCACACAGAAATCCATCAACATTTGACAAGGTCCCTCAGGGCAAGCCTGAGAATTTGCTTTTCATTTTCATTAATTCCAAAAGACCTGTTTACAAGAAAATCATCAAACGCATACTTGTGTGAGCCAAGTAAGCCGCGGTGCAAAAGACACAACTTCAGTGTTTCCACGTACACCAAAAGTTTCAAATAATGGGATATAATTCCTTTTTTCGGATGGATCAGAGGCATCATGGGGGAATCGATGTGTGCGAGATTATGTTCCGGTGTTCAGATGCTGGGAGTAGGTCTGATTATGTTTCATGGATAGAGACCCCTGTAAACTTGACTGCTAATCAGCACCATATGCCAGCCCCTGGCCCTCATTCTCATCTTGTCAATTCAAGTGGCTCCTAGACATGGCTCCTGACATGCCCTGGATTCAGCCACAGCAACTAGCAGCCTGGCATGTGCTAATGAGAGAAGTGGTGGATGCCGAAGAGTCTCATGTACCCCAGAGATGCGCAGGAGGACAGGCAGGAAAGCCAAAGGCTGAGTCATATGACCCCGTCGAGTGGGCCTCTTCACCTGAAGAGGGAGCGGCGGTGGTGCTGCCCGCTCACCCATGGGACAGTGTGTGTGTGTCTGCGTGAGGATGTGTGTCAATTGAGCTCGGCACTTTGGAGGATATACTTGGCTTTCTTGAACTTTGTAAAAGCTGATTGTCAAAGAACATCTGCTTTCTTAATACGTTTTGTATCTTTCTTTTGGGTAGATCGATGAAGCGATCTTCATCCTCTATCGAGTTTCTTATTCACTGTGAATTGTTCACAAGTCTAAGGACAGGGTGGCTTTTTGGAATCTCAGTCACTTCTTCGAAGTAACCTGATTCCAGAACTGGCAGTAAACAGGAAACGGTCAACTTGGAACTGACACAGAGCAGTGGAGCCTTTCCATTAGCTGAGCATCAAATCAGCTCAACCTAAATAACTGCCTTGATTATAATTTCTGTACCCTTCGAGGTCATGGGGGGTCAAACGTGTCGTCTTGCCGCAGATCCTCATTACACGGGAGGAAAACTAAACTGGGACGCTTGAGATGAGGAGAGTCCCTCGCCATTCTGTTTTAACAGGCATCTGCTCCTATTTAACCCCAGGCCCCAGCAGCACTCTGGGCAATCAGAGTGACCACTGTGCTTTACAATGAGAGGGGAAGACATGATAGACACGCACATGCAGGATGGTATTCACTGAAGGTGGCTGTTGTGGTTTAGCGCAAAATATTGTAAGTGCACAATGTGACTACAGTGCCAAAACACGGCGATAAACTACAACAGCGCGATCTAAGAAGCCCTGACTGATAGCTGTGATTGAGCCTTCTGTCTACTCGAAAAGCTGTTTGTACTAAGTCCCAGACCGGCGCCGCCACTGCTCCTCTCGTGCACTGTTGTCATTCAAAGTGACTGCAGCTTAGTGTATCTGTCAGCTGACTGGTTTCTCATTGTTTTACACGCTCGCAGACTATGCCTGTGAGAGAGTGAGTGAGTGCAGACCCCTCAGGCAAACATCATGTCAGCCAGCTTTGTTCTACAGGATGCTGGGGCTCCCTCAGCTGCTGCTGCTTGGCTCCTCTGCTAACTGGGGAAGTCAAGGAGATTAAATGAAACATCCTGAATCTCATACTTCCTAATGCTTTGTGACATCCACACTCTGCTGAGACTGCAGGCGTGCCGACACAAAGGAGCGGCGACAAAACAAATAGTGCCTCTTTGAAAAGGATTCCACGCCACAAGACATGTGTACATCATTTACAATAATGTAGTCTGACAGAGGAGGGAATTTTCACAATGCTACCTTCAATAAATTATGGAGAATGTTTTGAGTGGCATTTTTGAGATTCAGCCCAGCAAAGGCGCCATGTTGTGAGGATGAACTTGTAAATTCTCAGCAGAACAGGAATATACAGAGCGGTTTCAAATGCACAAAAAGTACAAGTAAAAATACTGCATTCATTTGATGTATGGTCTTGTTTTTTAACATAGCATCTAATAGTATATTAATGAAGCACTTGATACTGTTGTATGAATTATTGAGGACAAGACTGTAGTCCCAAGTCAGTCAGTCCAGTCAGCCCAGGATCCCTGACATCAGGGACCGTGTCCCGAGAGAGGAGGCCTGTAGCCCGGCTTTGTTGGAGGCTGTGGTAGTAAATTTTAGAAAGCACATCATTATGAATCAGAGGAATGCAGAAGAATTCAACAAACCACTCTCAAAACGTCAAACACAAGGGGCGAAAAAATCAGCAAATACAATTCTGATGGAGATGTGCATGTGAGGTTTGGCATATTGTGGTGGACGCAGGGAGAAAGAAAAGGAGAGATGACAGTCAGATGCGGAAAATATAAATGTCTGAAACGGTCATTATTATTTCATACAAATGCCTTTTCTTTGCTTGAAAAATTTAAGCTGCAATGGCAGCACCAACGCTGCACATGTCAAAAGAAAGCCCAGGGACCGCAGATGATTTAAGTGGGAGAGGAGAGCGTATGCAAAAACCACATGTGTAACAGCCATCAGTAAACAGTGAATATGTGGTAAACTTGGCAGAACACTGACATTTTTTAGAGCTCAGGCAGCGTGTTAAATAAAGAGAGGGCCCGGCGAGCTCCTGTTTCTTATGTCAGGTTGAGGACGGGCCAACGTGTGTGCTCTGCTCTGAGTATGATGAACCATAACAAGATGTCACAGCAACTTCACAATGCTGGTGTGGGTCCTTTGCGAGGTCAGTTATGATTTATACGATTTACATTCAAGTGTATTAACTGTTGAAGTGCTAAGAAAAAAAAAATTAAAAATAGAAATAAAGCACTGAGCATGAAAAGCAGCCAAACAAAATCATTGTGCGGAAAACACAGATATCCCCCACAAATACATTCAGTCTTTATATCATCAACTAAGAGTAAGATTTTGATAAAATCAGTTTACAGAGCAGGCAGCTGTTAATTGTCCTCTTTACTGATCTTTTCATTTCAGATTTCCCCGCCACCGCCAGCCTAGGCCCTGCAGGCCAGACCAAAACAATCGATTCATTATCAGCACCGAGTGTGAGCCATTAAAAAAAAGTTTGGACGCAGAGCTTTCTGGTTAACGTATTGATCGGATCCCAGTTTTCATATTGATCGCAAGCAGCTAAACTACACGTGGTGGTTTAATTCAAAGCACACACTTCAAATCATACATTATGCTAATGACAAAATGATGTGGTTTTTTTTCCAAAACAAGGAATTTCAACAAGCCTTAAAAATTCCAATCTTGAGTTTTGGAACCGACGCTGCCAATTAGGCACGCTTATTGGTGGGACGACGATGTAAGACCATTCGGGCCACGACCAATAAACAAATTTGCGTATATTGCTGTATTCTTTAGTCATTAGTTCACAGGCCATCTGTATATAAAAATAAACAAGAAACCTTCTTCTTGCCTGTGTAGGATTCTAACAGTGGTGGTGCCTTTGATCTGTGGTCCTTGATCTATTGGGCTCATGGTGTCATATCCCCCTGTGATGTTGTGGATTAATTAGGTGGAACGGGTATTTATCCCTTAAAATCATAATACTAATTTACCCACTGCAATGTGGGGGCTCTGTGGGAGGCAGCAGTGGGTCCAGCTTCTATTAAAAACGCTTAGCCTTCACATCATCTGATGAGCTCCGGCACTGAATGGATCACAAATCAGCGGAGACATTTTCAGCATGCGGAAATGCCAATTATTAACAAGAAACAATTAGTTATATCAATATCGACAACGGCGTTTTGCTGCTCGCTGAAAAAACATGTGCCGCACAAATGTTTACATGCACTATTTGAGTATTAAAAAAAACAGCAGAAAATTCAAATGGAAATGCCTTTGATATCCCCTCTTCATTATGAAAAAGATTTCAGTTTGTGCCAGATTTTTACAAATTCGCTGATAGAGATTGGAAGGAGTGACTGAACATATGAGAATATACGAGAGCGTGTCTAGTGGCTACCAGTCATTAGCAAACGAGTCATAAAATGTGAAATAATGCACACGTGATGAAATTGCTGCGCCAAGAGAGCAGCAAGTAAATAGAGAGACTGACATAAAAGATAGAGAAGAAGAGAATCTGCAAACAAGACCTGCCAAACCTTACAATAAAATCTTTCCTTGGTTCTTTGTGTCCAGACCAAAGATAGTGTACATTGTCCATCCCTGTGTACAATTCTGCAGCGTCGGGGCCCCTGGTTCCCCCAGGCTGAATGCAGCCCGTCCTTGTGCTCCGGTCTGTGAATGCTATCTCAGAGCAGCAGTGCCCAGAATGCTGCCTATTCCCACACCCTGCAAACGCCACCAGGGGATAAGGAAAACACAATTGATAGAAAGTGTATTCTTTTCCATAGGTTTCCCACCAGCATGTCGCTAACTGTTTCCGGTACCTTATCAAAGAACAAATGGCTTTGAAAAAAATGCGGAAACAAATATATAGAAATCTGGCTTTTCCATCACACCCACCAAAGTAACCTCCACCGGACATTGTTGCTGACAGGGCCATGAAGAGAGCCAGCTACGTGCCATCTGCTGTTGTCTGTTACACACAACACCAGAGGGGCATGAGGCAATACAACCGCGATTACCTCGACACGAACCGTCTCTCACCTTAAATTTGTGTTGACACTTTTTCAGAGTATACACATAGTCTTTAGCAATCACAAATATGCGCTGAGTGGAAGTGCAGCAGTTCTTCAAAAAAAAAAAAAAATCTCCTTAAATATTCTCCGTCTAATGACCTTCTGATAGTTAAATACAATTCAGAGTCTCCTATCCGCCTTTTTTTCACAACAGTGAGACTAGAAATTTCCTTGCTTAGTCCCACAGTAGGGTACCATCTACTGGCTGTCTGTGGTACTGGATGCACAGCCAGCAGCCACTTTGTCTACAGTCAGACCTCATCTGCTCCTCAAGGTCTTCAAAGCGAACATGAGCAGACAAACCACAACATCTGCGAACTTTCCACATCATCTCCTGAATAACTGCCTTTTTATATTTTGAGACTCTGTCTTAAATACTGTTAAAAAATATGTATATATGTATCTGTGTCTTGATAAATCAGAGGAAGCTGGCCTTAAACCAAAACACTAACTTACAACAAAGCCTTTTTTTGTTTTTGTTTTTTTGCTTTTTCTCCAACATCCCACAGTTTAGAAGTTGCAGTTTAGTACATATGCATATCCTTGAGTGAAGTTACACTGTAATGCACAAAATATGTGCTTGTACTTTAGACTTGTTAAACTGCTGTTATTTATATCCATTATTGTTGGGTAAAACAGGACAGCTCAATATTATTATTTTCCTGTACAAGAAGGTGTCAAGTGCCCAAAGATGATCAAAATCGTAGAATGACATTGTAAAAGTTTTTTATAATTATTATTCCAGCAGCCAGAGATACTGCAAAACAGTGTTGAAACACGATTGCAATTATTATCTTTAATTGTTTTATCATATTTATGCACTCATATGTACAAGAAATTTAAATATCATCCCAGAAATAACATCAACATATTGTTTATTATCAACAAGATTGTCCTTACCAATATAACCACCACTTTTCTATGTAACGCAGTAAAGCCCATTTTCACTTTCACCTATTTTGCTGAATATGGAACACATACTATAACACTTGTGTTGTCTGTCTGCTGGATTGAGGAGGTGACAACCTGTTTCTGAAGCCGGGAGGGAGATGTCATCGGCACTAAAAGATGAATAGATCAGTGGAAGTGTCACTATCCTTCCTGGCTTATGACACACAGACCAATGATAATTACTCACTAGATGACAGCCACTGTGAAAAAAAAAAAAAAGGAGAAAAGCAAAAACCTTGTCTGGTGATTTTCAAAACTAAATGGATTGCAAATCTGATGAGAAATGAGGCATTACTACCACTAATCAATTACATCATCACTCACATTTCGCTGTAGTTCACCCACTCGCCTTAGAAGAAAAAAAAAAAAAAACACATGCTACACAAATTTGCCAATTTCTAAAAATTAATGAAGCAAACGACAAACGGGATCTGCATCAAAAAACTGGTAGAAATGTCCCTAATTTCCACATCTCACACCCTGAAACTGATATGACACAGGCTTCACAACATGTAAGATTTTAGTGAATCCTGTGAAAGGGACTGGCTTGGTGAGCAAGCTGATGATACAGAGAGAGAGAGAGAGAGAGAGAGAGAGAGAGAGAGACAGGAACAGGAATACTTGCACAAAGGATGAAACAAATCAAACAAATCACAAAATGAAAATTAATCACTTAACTTTTCTAAAATATGAATTTACAAGGACTCAGATTGTCCAAATCTTGACTTTCATGCGGTTGTTGGATGCCACTACAGACACCTTCTATCAATTACGCCTTTAAATGAATAAAATCTCACTGCGCAGTGGTCATAAACATGTCTGTCTTTTTGTGTGTGTTATTTATGAATTCAGTTCAGATTAGTTGATTTGCAAAAGAAGGGCCATGAGAAGCAGACTGACAGTGCCATTGTGCCGCTGTACTGTTGTCGGTATCCACTGAGCCTCTGTGTGCACTGCTCTGCATCCTCACTGCCCGAAGGCTGTTTTCCTAATCATATTAATGAGGGAGCGATGCTCCAACCTGTGCTGCAGAGCCGCCGCCTATGCTCAAGGAGCGGTCCTATTTACACTGTACCTATACTAATCTGACAGCCTTGATCAAGGAACAGAAAATAAAACCCCTAAGGCCTCTATTGATCAACCTTGAGTCTTACTCTAACACCGTTGTGAGGGGCTGGTTAGCTATTACAAATGTTAGTGTGTTCAATGAATTATTTCATCAGAAAAAGCAGGCTGCATTAAGTATTTATTTTGAAGTAAACCATTTCAAAGGGGTGTCCATACTATATGATCCCTGTTGAGATCAAGGTCCAACGGTGCAGCCTATTCTTTGTGTATATCTACAGTTTGGGGATGAGCCAGTGGAATCACAGTTAAGGAGGACGTCAATAGCGGGAAGCGTCCGGCAGTCTTGGGGGCTCTGAGGTGGGCGCCGCGATAGAGCAGTCTAAACCCTCTGACTGCACCATCATACAATTGCAATCTGTTCAAAATCAACACACTTTAATTATTCATGTCATTCAAAAGAGTGGAGGCGAGAATCCTGTGTTTCGGCTCAGATTGTGAGCAGGCTCAGGGGCTCACACGGCATCGCACTCTCGGTCTGAGAGGCAACAAACTTTTATTCAGGACCTCCGGGTTCGTTAATGTGAACCTGCAAATGGCCGGGAGCAAAGTTGAAAACAACATCGTGAAAAAAGATAAAGACGCAAAACACAATAAAGTGCAGAGTGCATTCGTTGTAAATAACCAGTAATATAATTACCCGAACAGACCTGCCTTCTCACTGATTTCCTAAATGTTTACTAATGGACTCTCTCTGTTAGCCATTCTATTACAGAGAATTGTTGAGTGTTGCCCTGGAGGCTTATATCTCTCCCAGGCATGTGGGCCTGGTTAATGGATGACCCACTTGTTAGCTAATTGCTGTGGTGTCCCTGAACACAAAGGAAATGTTAAATTATGTTATGTGGCTGTTAGATAATGAGCTGGAGCAGGCATAGCCCTTTGCTCTAGGGTTTATGTACAGTCCATACATTCAGCACCACTGTCGCGAACGCCTTTAGAAAAGAGCGGCAACTTCACATCCAGGAGGGTGTTTAATGTGTCTTTATCATCTCTCTGTCCTTGTGTTCCCATTATTTCAGTCAGTTGAGTATTATTTTTCTCATTCATTACCATGGTAGCATTTCAAACAGAGCGAAGCGTAAACCTGAGCGTAAGTCTCAGTGATACGCTAACAAGCTGAGAAGATTTCCGTACTTCACTGTTTCTTCTCCTCACAGAATCCAGGCCACGTGTCGTGCTGCGAGTCGTCAAAACATGGAAGCTGACCTCACCAACGTCCGCCACCCCGACAGCGCACACGTGTAGATGGTGACCCCCGTAAAGAGGCAGGGTCACACAAATCTTAAACAAGAACCAATAACCCATGTCTCTTATGTCTGTGCCCTCCAGTAAAAGCTGAGCATCTCACAAAGGAGGAGGCGCTCGTGAGTTTTTTTAGACTTGCAGTCACCTAACCTCAACAAACGCAGACTGATTCAAACCAACTGGACAGCCCTGCTCGTTATAAGGCCTCCTGCAAGAAAAGCGTTTCATAAAACATCCTAAAAATGTCCAGTGAAGGTTCCGTGTGGCAGGGGAAATTCCACGTCTCTCTTTTTTGTTGATATTTCTCTCTGTAGAAAATAATTTCTTTATATTAATGTGCCAAGCTTGCCATCTCTGTGAATCAAATTTTAATATACATTTTTAAGTAGGAGATGGACGAGAAATGCATTTTTAAGTGAACGCAGCTCAGTCACTGAGCCCTTTGTGGCTTTATTTTGGGATCCCTGAAGTACAGACAGCCTCCTCACCTCTTGGACCTGAAGCCAGCAGTGAAGAGGCCAAGCCTGCCCAAAGAGTCTCTTTCACCCTCCTCTGAGGATTTGTTTTCACTGGAGGACATGCTGGAACACAGTGCCATGTTTGAATTCTACTGGCAGTTTTTTCAAATAGTAGCCACAGCCAATTGGAAAGGCCTGGCTGATGATTTTATTCAATATTTAACGTCCTAGGGCAGAATGTCTGGCAGCGCGGGGTAAACAGCTACGACTGCGCTGGGAAGGAATTTAAATAAATAACTAAACGTAGATTTCCTTAGATATCTTACAACTGAAATAACTGAAATCCCAGAAATTACATTTTTCAAGCCCTTTTCATGCCCATGGTTTTGTTACGGCTTTATCATCAGTATCAGCAGCCTGTGTTTATTCAACCCTCAATTACCAAAGGCTCAGCCGGCAGGCCTTTAATTGATTACTTTAATTGATTGGTTGGGGGGGTAACCATGGCTGAAAAGCAGTTTATCTTAATCAGTTGAGAGGAAATTTAGAGAGGGGCTTGATTTCCTCCAGCTGATCACCCCTGTGTGGCATAAAAGTGCAGAGTGGGAGGAGGTGTGTGAAAATTTCTAGTTACACATCTGACACTAAGAAGGGGATGAAAATGTACCAAATGCAGGAAGAGGATAGAGTCACAGAATTTGATTCCATCCTCTCCGGAAGATAACCTCCTGTGTTTTCCTCATTTTTTTTTTTTTTTCAAACAGACGGGGGGTCGACATTCATACTCAATCTTTTGAGGTTGAACCAGGCCAACCAGATGTACAAATGATGCACATAGGCTGCACGGATAAGCTACTCTTGAATTTCAAAACACAGTTTGTTCATTGCATGATTTTTGGAAAGGGAAATTCTATTTTTTGCATTTTCCTATGTTTTTTTTTGGGGGGGGTGTTTTGTCTTTACCATCATTTCCAGTTTACTTTCTGTCTATTGTACAATTTAGTCGAGAAAGCACACACACATTTTCTTTTTTAGATTTGTTTTGCATTAAATGAATAGCAGTCCAACAGAAGCAGTCCTAATCGAACTGCTGGTAGTGATAAAACATCTGAGGAGACTTAAAGTCTGAGTATACTCATTCAGCTTTTGTGAATTGCTTATAAATGAAAGGACAAGACAAAGTGCAGTGTCTAATCTGTTTCCATTATACTATATCCTATTATAACTTCTTTATTTTTTTTCCGTAAATTCTGTCAGTATTGATGACCTTTCTGATGTTCTATGAGTGTAATGATAGAGACATTGTTGCTGTTTTCCAGGAGCATGTGTGAGGGCAGGCGATGATCATAGCTCTCTGTTATGCTCATGCGTAAGGACACGGTCACTGTGGTGTCGTTGGAGAAACTAATTGTGCTTCTTCTTTGCCATTCTTTCTATTGACGGGTCCACACAGAGGTATGTACTGTATATCCAACAGTTGATTAAAAGCATGCCTCTGTCCATTTAAGGATAACCGTGGGACGTGTGTGTATGTGCATTTCACGATGATTGAGTTTTATTAAACATAACCTCACACCGCTTTATAAATGTGATTCCCAGCATGCAAACAGAGACTTGGTCCACTCCTAGTATTTTGCATTTGGTCATCTTTTGTCTTGTGGGAAAAAGTGGCAGAACGTGTCCATGAAAGAGGTGGACTAGATGTTTAACACATTTCATGAACAGATTGTTGATCCTAATTACACCTCTTTTTTTACACTGTAACTAAACAGTGAAACACTGGTAAAATCCCCATGATACCGGCAAACCCAGCGACCTGTCAGTGACATCACGTCACTGTTGACAGGACCAGAGTTGTGAAACAGCAGGGGAATAACTGGAGACTTTCCTGGATGTGAATGAGATTTTTCACCATTTGAAGATAGTTACAGTAAGAAAAGGAGGAGTAGGTGCAAGTACTATAATTCCTCTGTGGTTCAAGATTGATCAGCAACGGATATTGAATATAT
>JARJLU010004079.1:0-24067 GCA_030272975.1 Sparidentex hasta
TATATATGGCTGTATCACAGCCAAGGTTACCAGCTGTTGCAGCATTATTTTGGATCACACTATCTTGTTCGGCATGACCCGCCCTGCTCTGCGTCTGAATGGCAATAGAGGCGACATGTCTCACTCAGTGGCTAAAGTGGAGTGTTTACATTTAGCAGACACTTCTGTCCAAAGAAACTTACAGTAATTCATACACTGATGGCGGTGGCTGCCATGCAAAATGCAGACCAGCACATCAGGAGCAGTTTAGGGTTCAGTATCTTGCCCAAGGACAGTTTGACGTGCAGACCAGAGGAATCGAAACAGTGACCTTCCGATAACAAAACACTGGCTCTATGCCTGTGCCACAGTGTTGTGTAGGATCCACAAATTAAAGTATGAACCTGAAAATTAGCATCATATGACCTCTTTCAAAATGGCTTAAACAGTTCACAGATTGTTGCAGCGAAACACAGGAGATCATTCAAACTGGTGAATCAAATAATCCGATTCTCAAACTAACATAGCTTGAAAAACTAATTAACAAACATAATACAGATAACAGTGTTTGTTGCTGGATATTTATCGTCATGTGAATTACACTTTATCTGTTTTAATATGCTTTCTTAGAGAGTACAGCATTATACATTTGTTGGAATAATCTCAGTATGTGCCCCTGAACCACTAACATACTTGCAACTGGAACAAGCCATAAGTTTTTTTTCACATGCAGGCAGTCACTGTAACCATGGTAAGGGTGGAAAGGAATCACTGGCTCGCCATGTCTCACTGTTGACATGCACTAATTCTGTGAAGCCAATTGAATGCATTTGCCCTCCAATGGCTGAGTGACCTAGCTTCGAAAATGTGGGTATGGTCAACAGATAGAGTGGTGTTTGCCTTGTGGACAGCGGGACTGCTCGCTCCAGTTAACACTGGTGTCACCAGGAAATGTTTGAGTGAACAATTACTGATAAGGCAGACAACAGCTCAGAGCAAAATCAAGACAGCTAGAGACCACCAGATTAAAAACAGCAGTCTTTTTGGGCCGTGATGATACTAAGACGCTGATTTGACAAGACTACAACTAGTTTATGTGGATCTACTCAAGTCAAATAGAAGACAGGGCAGTTGATCAATTGGGGGAATCGAATCAAGGACTTCTGACCTCTTTTGTGAAGTCTTAAGAAAATAAAGGCTAGATACATATCAAAGTTACATTCAAATAGGGGCTAAAAGCCCCAATCCCATGTTAAGACCAGATTCAAGCCAGAGACAAGAAAAAAAATGTTACTACTTCTAATACGTTTCGTATCACGTTCTGATTAAAACTATATTAGCTGCCTTTCAAGTCACAAGGATGAGGAGGGGATGATGGGAAAAATGACAACTAGGCGAGATGGCTGACAACCGAGACACCACTGTTGGAGGCGGTGTTAAAATATTTGTAAAGTCAAACCACTGAATGTTTTTAGCGAGATATCGGGATAAATTCCAGGCATGTTTTGGTGCCTTGACCAGACCAGACAAAAAGCACAGAGTTGCCGCATCATGCTTATTAAACCCTTACCTAAAGAAACGTAACTTTGCAACATAAAGAAATGTAAAGTTTCAACATAACCGTAGTTTGCACAAACTTTACCAACATCTACTCTGGCAACTGAGTTGGCCGGATAAGATATGTACATGTTCCACGCAGTTCAATGGAAAAATGTAAAGACAAAGTTGGTTAAAAAATTGCTTAGGAGACCAGTATTAACCATGGGTTAGATGTTAATTTGATGTGATGGCCCAAAGTCCCTTCATATTACATTTTGAGAACAGTCTGGGGACTGAGGCCTGAAGACATTACCTTTCTTAGTTTGACTTAATACTCTTTTTATTAGATAGGAGAATGAAGTATTATCTATGGATGCATTCATCCTGCTGAAGACTCCCTCTGCCTGCTTTGCTCAAAGTGATTTCCTGTTTCTAACTAGGTCAATGTACAAACCCTGCACAGTAGCACTCAAAGGTTTGTGTTGTGGGTGACACTGGCCACAGGTTTGGACGCGGGTCATGTATAATGTGAGACTAGTATACAGTATATTGAGTCTCTTGTTTCAACACATTTGGCAACAGTAACATATTCCCTTAAATAAGATCTCTGATGTCCAAGAATCTTTGGCGTGCGGGTTAATTGTGACCTCAAACTGACTTTACTTCTCATCCCTCGGGATACACTGACGTCCAAAAATGAATTCCACACTAAGAAGGATAAAATGTGGTTTCACGTAAAACTGGCTGAGATGCATGGGGGATTTCACACAAATAAATATTTGGTTTTAAACCTTTCCTCTGCCGTGTCATGAACTTCTCATATCTTTTTTGACCCTTAATATGAGGTAGTTACATCTTGACATCACTTACATGTCCCAGACATCTAACATGAAAAAATTCACTCAGTAAATGCACATGATATGACTGCCCATCTAAATGGTGGCAAGTTATCTGATCCGTGTGATATTACCAGAACTGAATTGGACAATCAAGCTTTTTTTGGTTCCTCATGCATGAACGCAGGGCAGCAGGAGAGGGCGTGCAGCAGGGCTGCCAGGCGTCAGTAAGTCAATCACTTCCGCTTAGTTTAACTAACCACTTTTATTGTTTTTTTCTGTCTACTGCCATGCAACAGATGGCTGCTCTGCTCACTGATGTGCAAAATACTGAATCACTGCTGAATATAAAAATACAAGTGGTTATAACCTCCTGAAACTTATAAAAGATGTAAGAAGGAACAGTTCAATGTGGTTGTCCAGATAAAATGTGTATGAATTCTGTTTAAATCTTACGGGATCTATCTGTGTTTGCACTTTGGGAGCGTAACGCTCTGTTTAACAGTGTAACAGTCACTTAAGCAATCTCTGCATATTTTATGCTCAGTGACAGAAGTGAAACACTATAAATTCTGCCTGTAAACTGTCTGCCTGCACACTTTGTGACACACCCCTTCACAACTGGGCTGGCTCAATAAATTGTTGAAGTTGGTATGCTACATGCTATCTCAAAATTAACCCTTTCGATGTTTTATTTTTGTTTGACACTGAGCTGTAAAATGCAATTATAAAGAAACAATTTTTTGACTGCAGTGAAAAGACCAGGCCAGAGCTGCTAAACAGCTTTAAAGGGTAATTCAACCCATTTTGCACATTTAAGTGTGTTTAGGGGTCTTGGGTTGTACTGTAATACTATGTGAAGAAATAGTATCTTTTGTGTCACTCAGTGGCTGCAGGTACATTGTATGTAATGTAGTCGGCATGTTTTCAAAAAAAACGCCCACTTTTTTAGCATTTCACTCCTATGACACAGTTGGACAGTTAAACAAAACAAATTATCCCAATTGATACAGCAGAACCAGAGATATCACCTTCATTATTGCACACATTCTTCATCCTTTTAAAAAAAACTGCTGCCTACATTACACACAATCAAACTCAGCCACTGAGTGATGTCACTGGAAGCAGTTTCTAAGATTATATGCAGCTTCTTCTGGAGCCACAAAAGGCTTTACACTACTTGTTTCACGTAAGCAGTCGGACTCCCCAAGTTAATTTGGTAGAGTTACCCTTTAACCTTGTCTTGGTCAGTTGAGCCTTTTCGTGTTTGTTTTTACTGATTAAATCATTTCTCCCATGTATATCAATCTCTTGTTAAACGTTTGATGTGCATTTCAATGTAGAAATTCCACCTTAATCATTTTTAATCAGAACATTTTTAGTGTGAGTCCCTCAATTCCCAGTAAAGGTTCACCCAGCACAAACCTCAGCAGGTCCTTATGCATCTGTGCCCAGGGGGACAGTAGTTCATAATCCATGACTGTATTAAAACAATTTATAATGTAACAATATAGTGTGACATTTGTGTCAATAATTGTCAAGCACAGGTGACTCCGCGGTGGTGGGAGGGACCAAATCAAATTCTGCTTAGGGCCCCCAAAAGGCTTGGGCCAGCACTGCCCGCAATACAAAACTGTCTCTGGGATTGTCAGTCATCATCGGAAAAAGCCCAATTCCCTACATTAACACATCACAGCAGTATGGTGGCACACAAAATGAAGAATCACTTTTCACCTCTCCATCAGTTTTTACTTCATATAGTTTTTGCTTGTGAAATGTACAGGAAATACAATTTGTAGTCATTCTTCACTTTCATTCAGATGATCTGTGCTCAGTAGAAGTCTTGAGAGTTTGTCTTAGGAGCCTACCTAGGAGCACACCATTAACCACCATGTCTAATGAGCAGTGTTGTGCTAGTTACTGAAAAATAGTAACTAGTTACAGTTACTTGTTACTTTGTAAAAAAGTAACTCAGGTAGTAACTCAGTTACTTAAACCAAAAAGTAATGTGTTACTGAGAAAGTAACTTTTTAGTTACTGTAAAACGTTTTTCCAATGCTCCCATTAAATAAAGGTTGATTGATTGAGTTCCCCTCTAGCCATCATTTCAGTTCTGTCCTGATGCTGAATAATACAAACTGGTGATTAAAACAACCGTTTCAATTCATTGAACATCATTAGTTACTGAATAAAGTAAAGGCGTTACATAACGGCGTTACGTAAAACGCGTTACTACCCAACACTGCTAATGAGGGAAGATTTTAAATGACCTGAGGTATATACATGTCTTGACTGTGTATAAGGGTTCAGTGAGCAGCAGCCTGAGATGCCATTTAACATTTCATACAGGCCAGGGGGCGGCTGTGCGCTGGCGGGCTTTAGGACCCGGCGGAGCAGCTCGTGTGAAGACAGCAAACAGCAATGTTATGGCCGGGTTTACCTGCGCGCGACTGACGATAACCATTTAAGCTAACCTGCAGCATCTTGTGGTTTATCGATCACATGTCGGACTGTTGGTAGCTGAGTAGTGACAGGTTCAGTACCCACAGGAAGCTGCGGCTCGTCTCTCAGCCGCTGATGGAGCACATCCGACTACCAAAGGTAACCGCGGCTCGGATTGATCGATTCAGCCACAGTTTCCGCACTGAGCCTCCTGTGTCACCTCAACACGGGCCGCCATGAACTGTGCTTTAAATAGGAGACAATTAAACAAACATACAGGGTTGGTTTAAGGGCGTGTGCCGAGTCGGCCACGTAGGCGGCCGGGCTGCTATCAGACAGGGTGTGTTTGTGTGTCGGTGCAGCTAACACCTGAGCACAGCTGCTGTGTGAGGAGCTGGACACGAGCTGAGGATGAGGCTGTTTAATGTTCTTCCTCCTCCAGGTGGAGAGTGTCAGGCTGCTCGACAGAGTGTCCCCCAGAAGAAGCAGGGTGGGCACCCTCTACCTGACAGCCACACACACCATCTTCGTGGAGAACGAGGCTGGAGTGCGCAGTGAAACATGGGTAATCATCAGTCAGCTACATCAGTCAGGCCAAAGGTTCAAGTACAGGGAAATGTTTAGAAAAGCGTCTGGCCGGCTTTAAAGGATAAGTTCAACCAAAAAAATGATTATTCACTCATTATCTGCTCACCCTCATGCTGATGGAGAGTTGTGTGAAGTTCCGTTGTCCACAAAACGTTTCCAGAAATGCTTCGCAACAAGAACAGATTTGCAGCATTCTCCTCACCAGCTGAAGTAGATGGGGACTTGTTTAAAAAGGTGAAAACAACTGTAAAAACACACAAAATTGCTCCATAGAGCTCATTCACTGCCATCCAAGTCTGCAGAAACCCTGAGATCCTACATTTATTTGAATAGACACCATTCACGCACCTTTTAATATTGACAAATTTTCACTGCAGTTGCCAAGCTAATAAGCATTAGTGCTCACCCTGTCTGGGTGAGAATGCCCGAAGGCTCCCTGAGGGAATAAATAATGTCTTTTCAAGAAGCCCTGGATTATGCTTGATACATTTATTCTTCTGTTGTTATTTCAATTTTAAAATTAGACCCCATCTACTTAAACTGTTAAGAAGAATGCTGCAACACTGTTTTGCCGGACAGTAGTGCCAGGTACACTGCAGTGCAGTCACTGTGTGCATCCAGGCGTCATGCTGTTCAAAATATTATGTCATTATAATATGTCATAAAACAAAATGTCCGTATTTGACTTTAGTCTTTCATACCAGGTGCTTCACAGTTTGGTGTGCAGTATGGAGAAACAAGCCGCCTCGGCCTCAGGATGTCCTCTCATAATTCACTGCAAGAACTTCCAGGTTCTCCATTTTGTCATACCTCGAGAGCGAGAGTGTCACGATGTTCACCTGTCCCTGCAGCGTCTCTCCCAGCCAGGTATGCTGTGATGTCATGGCAACAGAGGATCAATGTGTAGTTTGCGGGTCAGATGTGACAAGAAGAGTCAGAGAAACAAACCACTATATCAGTAGTTCTATATTACCGTCCACTATTGTTTTTTTCTTCTGCTATAGCCAGTGCCGCTGCTAGCCATTTTAGTGGCTTAAGCATAATTCCTTTATGATTGGAGGATGTTTGTACTAGTGTAAAACACCCTGCTGCCAGTATCAATCTTTGTTGACTAAAATTTGGTCCTTGTTTAAACTGGAGCATATTTTAAAATGATTTATTACAAATTTTAATCTGCTGATTAGGGCTGCAAATTATGATTATATGATGAAATAAGACATTTTTAAGGTTGGAGGTTTTGTGCATCACCCTGTTATCCATCACCACCTATGTGCCTTGCAGAGACTTATGAGGAGCTGTATTGCTTCTCCTATAATCCTAACGTTGATGATGAGGAAAGACGACAGGAATGGGACTTCTTGGACCTCAAGGCTGATTACAGAAGAATGGGACTTCCAAACTCCCTGTGGAAACTCTCCACTGTCAACCAACACTACAAGGTCAGTGAGCCAACATCAATGACCAGCTGTACTGTTTTAACCTAATATGGACATGGCAGTAGCTTATTCTTGTTATGTCATTTTCCAAAGGTGAGTGACACCTACCCTGCCGACCTGTTTGTACCCGAGTCCGCCACACCTCCGGTCATAGTGGGTAGCTCCAAGTTCAGAAGCCGAGGCAGATTTCCCACTCTGTCGTACTACTCCAAAGAAAATCATGTAAGTTGACATAAGCATATCATATGTTCTCTTTGTTTTCCAACTGTTCCTATGATCACTTTGAAAGAGCCAATCACTGAGTCTCTGACGAGATGAGACATAAAGCTGAAATCAGAATGAAATAAGTCGGTGTCAGAGATTCACTGAGACTCTACAGCATGTAAGTCTCAGATTACTAGCCATGCAAACTAAACAGGCACACGAAGGTCCCATGAGGAGATGTCCATTCTGTCATGAAATCAAAGCATGATTCATTTCTATTTTCTTATTCTGAATGAGAAACAACATTCATGATCCATTCTATTAATCCTCCACTGGACAGTTGGGAGTGCTTTATGCGTGCAAGGTCAGCTTCCCAGGGTTGAGGGTCCAGTTTGTGGATCTCAGATCGTACAAAGGGGCTCCGCTCGGGTTCATGAGTCAGAAGGGAGAGTCACACAATAGTCTCAGGCCTGCTCCCCTGTGGCTACTAAATGGACAAATAAGATATTGTGTGGTTGATTAATTGAAATTGAACATGCAAGGGAAGAAAAAGTTCTGTGAGTTTGTATTCACCCTGATTCTCACATATCGTGTTTTGCATTGTTCTGAAAGTCATCCAAAGTAGTAATTCACTTGAAATCGACAAGTAAACATTCCTGTCTGAAGCCTGAGTGCCTCTTGCCTCCCCCCAGGCTGCCATCTGCCGCAGCAGCCAGCCCCTGTCAGGTTTCAGCGCCCGCTGCCTGGAGGATGAACAGATGCTGGAGGCCATCTTGAGGTCCAATCCCCGCAGCGACTTCATGTATGTGGTGGACACCAGGCCTAAGGTGAGTCCTGAGGACATACAGCTCGTACAGTACTATGTTGTATGTTCAGGTGGGCTTTATTTTCCATAGTGGGCTTTGGCAGCTGGATGTGCTCACAACAAAGGCCTTCAAAAACATCATGACTATGTGCTTGCTGAACAATCATCAATATTGTGTAAGAGCCGTTTTTTTGTTGTTGTTGTTGTTGTTGTTGTTGTTTTTTTTCGCTCTTCAAGAAGTATGTTCTGATGATTAAACGCATGTCTTTGTAGCTGAATGCAATCGCAAACCGAGCTGCCGGAAAAGGCTACGAGAATGAAGACAACTACTCCAACATCAAATTCCAGTTCATCGGCATCGAGAACATCCACGTTATGAGAAACAGCCAACAAAAAATGCTGGAAGGTAATTATCATGTCAGCCTCAAATGATTCTCACACTGATTTTTATGTTTAATTACTGCAGAAACAGCAGTCCATTCATCACTATGTCAGAAATGTTTCACCACACCAGTGTTTGTGGAGCGAAATATATATTTTCTGGCATCCTCTGTTTAAAGTCCGCTGCTTCTTCACATTACTAACGCAGAGCGGGACCCTCATTCCCCCTGTGGCTTTCATATTCACTCATGCAGACCGGACTGTGCTGCAATCAGGCCTCAAATGAGCCCACAGGAGAAATTCTGGGTATTGTGCAGGGGTGCTCCTAGGAAGACTTTGAATCCATCTGGATTTTATTTCTGAGCTATTTTGGTTTCCTGGAGTGGACAATCCGGGACCTTATCCCCCAAAGAGAGACCGAGGGCGTGAGAATGATGTGATTTCAAGTCTGAAAAGTTATAGCTGTTCTTAGTTGTGATAACTCTTTGCCCCCTGGCAGCACAAGGGAAATCTTTAAATGCTGCAGACAGCGCCTGACTCTTTTCTACCCAATTGCACACTTGAATAAAACTTTGCAGACCCCCCGCCTGGTGGCATTAGCTCAAACATTTCTTCTGAGCCGAAGTCTGCTCTACAAAGTGAAACATAAGGTGAATGAACCCACTCACCTGCCCGCTCTCCTGTCGGTGGCCTCAGAGCGCTCTTACAGGTCAGCAAACACTTCAGCACCTAAATGAGTGAGGAGTTAGCAGATCTCTCTATGCACTTATCTAAGTGTATCTGAATTATGAACAACAACAGTGTGATAAATAGTCCCACGCAAATGAAATGTCAGCTGAGGATAAATTAGTTCATGTCACTCTGCCCCTCCAGTGAACTCGCAAATATTTATGTTGAACCCTGAAGATGGAAAAATAAATTTTAGAAACAGTTTTAGAAGATAAACAAACATAATGCAGGAAGCCTTATGGTACAGACATGGATTTGTATTTAACTGTCTGCCTTACTTGTGTTAATGTGTTTGCACATTACTTTGTCTTACATTCATGTTTTAAAACACACAATAACGTGACTACAGTCTACAGCCATGCTAGCTACTCTCTGAAACGTTACAAACACATTGTAGCTGGTAGCTAAATGCTGACTTCAGCATGTTCACAATTACTTGAATGTTTAGCAGGAATAATCTTTACCATGTTCACCACCTTAGTTTAGTGTGTTAGCATGCTAACATTAGCTAATAAGCACTAAACACACATTACAGCTTAGGCTGATGAGGGTGTCATTAGTTATGCAGATATTTGGTCAAAGTCTTTGATAGATTTAAAATGTTGTAAAGATGAGGCTCGGTGATTAAAATTCATCATTAGGGAAATGTGAATGTCTGTACCAAGTATCATGGTAATCCATTAAAGCAACATTATGTAGAATTTGGCATTGTGTGCAATTTGGCACCCCTCACAGTTTCTGAGTGCAACACTAATTTTGTAAATACAAATCCCAGGTCTGTAACAATTTGTCAGACCTAATGTAGATGCTAACTACAAATAAAACCCATTATGTCACAACAGTGTTATGTGTTTAAGTAAACGTGTGTAACACTGTGATGCTACCTTCTCACTGAAGTTACATAGTGTTGAAACAAGTGACAGAGGGGTGGAGTGGCTGAGACAGATACACCATTCAGCCACTCAAGACACTGTACCATCGATATGATTATGAAGCTGTTATTTTAAGGTCAAAAAGTTGCATGATGTTTATTAAAGTAGTCATGAAGTTATTTCCCTCAAAATCACAAATTAACCTCATGGTTGTTCTCAAGGAAGTTGGGTATCAGGTTTTGTGCTAATCCATGTGTAAGATGGTGAGATATTTCACATGTCAAAACTTTGACCTGATGGTGGCACTAGAGAAAAAGTCAGAGGATGCATCATCTGGGGACTATGATGCAATGATCAAAATTTAATGTCAGTTGTGGAACTATTTCAATCTGGATCAAATTGTTGGACAAGCTGTCAGTGTGACTGAAACCATGAATTTGGTACCCAATGAACCCATACCCTTACGCAGAATACACAAGTGTGACCCATATTTTCCCATGTCTTGCCCAGATTCCCTGTAAATTCATGGTCATGGCTGTTTGTAGCATTGTGAAGGTGAATGTAAGGTTTAATAAAGTGTAGTTATCAGGTATGCTCCATGCTTCCTGTCAGTGAGACAGCTGTGTTGTGGTTGCAGTGTGCGAGCTGCGCTCCCCCTCCATGTCTGACTTCCTGGAAGGTCTGGAGAGCTCAGGCTGGCTGAAGCACATCAAAGCTGTTTTGGATGCCGGCATCTTCATCGCCAAGGTCAGTCTGGAGGTTAATCCCTGCTGTCTGCCTCAGCACTGCACTCAATATTAGCTTAGGTGTATGAGGGTGTTTTTCTCTCTGTGTCTGTGTTTCGTTCTGTGTGTGTCTGTCTGTGGTACACCTACCAAAAGTAATGAAGTGTGTTACATCTGTCCATCATTTAGTTTGTAGGCTACCTCCAGGGATTTAAGAATGTAGGCAAAATGATATAAACACCTGTCACTATATACAATACAATTAGTCAGCACCACAAACTACAGCCTCTATAATGAGTTATGTAATTAACTTTAAAACATTACCTCATCTGTGCCTGATGGATTTTCAGATAGATTTTCCTCTGTAGTGGTGGTTGTTGAATGTGAGTTCACCACCAGCCACGCAAATTGTTTTCTTTGCATCACTCAAGCATGACGGCCCGAGGGATCATTTACTTCTTACTGTACATCAGCCATAAGTTAGCAAGTAATGTAACTCACTGAGGGTGTGTATCTCTGTTTTTGAATTCAGGTCAAACTTGATATGAAGTCAGCATTGACTAGACACTAGGTTCTCTCTCCTCTTTTCCCCTCTTCTCTCTGTAACATTGCCATCATGATGTGAAGCGCATTTCCCCTCCAGCTCCAGTCAACAGCACAGTACATAAACACCTGACAATGGAGTTCATGTCTGTGGATCAATGATGCAGTCAGGTTGATAAATGGGAGGAGACATAGTTTTTAATTTCAGTAGTGAAGTGAGCTCCCATCAGTAAACATAAACTGGATCAGAGCAGAATGCAATGCGATACTGGATGTTTATTCCTCCAGAAGGTCTGGCTCTGCACCTAACTCTCTCCTCCAGATCTGTCAATCTCAGAGTAGTATTTAACTGATAATATACTCCAACAAACACGAGGCAGAAATCATACAGAAACATAATGGAATGTAATCACAAATGTAGGACATCTGCCCATTTCCTTGAACATCAGCAGCGTAAACTTTAGTTTTCAGGGGACTGAGGTTCTGATGCACTCTCTTTTAATTTTTTTTTATAATTCAGTCATGCATGTTTTGAGTCAGTGTGCACTGCAGGTCCTTCAGCAGCTCTAAAGTGGAGTGCTGTATCTGAGCATTTAAAAGATCCCTTTAGAGTTTCCTTGTAAACAAACAAATTTCTGTTTACAGAGAAGCCCATTGTGTGTCCCCCTGTGGCCTAAATAACATGTTGAATGCATTTCCTTCCTCAGAAACATTTCAAGAGTGGATTTTAAAGGGTGTTTTTATGTCATTAAATCCTTGTTTTCTTTCTTGTAGTCTTCCTCTTTGGTCCCTTTTTTTGAACAGTTGAAAAAATATAAACGCGTGTGTCTGCACGTGTGTGTGTGTGTGTGTGTAGGCTGTTGCCGAGGAGGGTGTCAGTGTCCTGGTCCACTGCTCAGATGGCTGGGACCGCACTGCCCAGGTGTGCTCGGTGGCCTGTGTGCTCCTGGATCCTTACTACAGGACCCTTAGAGGACTAATGGTACGTATCGAACCTTTACATGTCACAAACCTCATTGGTACACTCTGCATCATGTTTATGTATCCAGTTTCATTCTGAGAGATAGTAGTCTATACTGGACTCATGAGGCTTGTCTCTGTGATCATAAGGATTTGTTGTGACTCCAACAAGAGCCACTGTGGAAAATAGAGTAGAGTAGCCTGCTTTTTGGAACTGCCCCTAAAGTCAGAGGAGAGTGACCCCCCACAGAGGGTGAAGAGGTTCAGTCGTTCTGTGCGCTATGTCTGAACCTTTAATCTGCTCACACTGAAATTCAGCATGTTCATGAGTCTCTGGGCCCCAATTTCATCAATTTCATTCAATCTTTCAGCATATGTTTTTTTCTCTGCTCTCAGGTTCTCATTGAGAAAGACTGGGTCTCATTTGGACACAAGTTTTCTCACAGGTTTGGCTATAAAGCATCACTGTAGTAGGATCCATGATTTAATTGTTGTGTTTGGATCCAAAAGTCCTCACCTCCTCCTCAGATGCAACCACCGGGTCGGAGACCCTAAAGAGGTTTCTCCCATCATTGATCAGTTCCTGGAGTGTGTGTGGCAGCTCATGGAGCAGTACCCCTGTGCCTTTGAGTTCAACGAGAGGTTCCTCATCACCATTCACAGCCACATCTACTCCTGTCAGTATGGCAACTTCATTGGCAACAACCAGCGGGAGAGGATAGAGCTGGGGTGAGATTTACACCTGCAGTTTCTTTTCCTTTTCACAGCACCAAGACACTGCTCTGAGCAAAGATTTACTACAGCCAGCAATACATCACCAGGCTCATGTATAAAATGTGGACAGCTCTTTGCTAGAAAGAAACCCCTAAAAAATCAACTAAGTTACTGTCTTTCTTCTGAAGCCCATTGATAAAATTTTATGTTATCTTTCACTTTCTTTTTTCCTGACTGCCACCTGACACTCATACAGACTGCGTGAGAGGACTCACTCTTTGTGGAGTTATCTTTGGACCAACCAGGCAGACTACATGAACCCTCTTTACCGGCCAGACCACAGCCAGGCACAGGGCCTCCTCAGGCCCTCTACCGCCCCCTACTGCTTTAAGTAGGCTCTCCCAAACTCTAACAACATGAAACCTGTTTTAAATCTAAGCATACAAGTGTTTTTCCTATTACATGTATGTAAAGTTCTTAACATTTCTGTTTTATATAAACGTTAAATGAAACAAAGTAAGGTGTAATAGTGAGTCAAATGTTGCTGTCAGATTTTTGAAAATCTTGCTTTGTATAGGTTTTGGAGAGGGCTGTATAACCGTTTTGACCGTGGGATGCATCCTCGTCAGTCTGTGGAGGATTATCTGAGTGCCATCCAGGAGGAGACACAACAGCTGGAGGAGCAGCTGGCCTCACACAAACAGGTAGGACAAAATTTATCTTGCTTATCATTTGTCATGCGAAGAAAACTTTTATGGAAGTTATTTCTCCTAATTATAGAAGATGAATATAGTCTTCATGTCTTATGTTATCAATAGAAAATTGCAGAGCTGGAGCAGGAGCAGGGGTGGAAGAGCGAGACCAAGACAACAAGCGCTTATGATAAGAGCCCCACAGCGTGGGCTCTTGGTGCTGACCTCGGTCTGGCCAACACCCCTCAGGATTATACCGGAGGCTTCATCACCAGCAGCCCCTGTCAGCCCAAAGTGCCAGACAGCAGCCTGATCCTCCAGGACTTGAACCAGACACCTGAGACCAACCTCTCCAACGGCAGTGACCAGGAGTCAGGGATTGCAGATTTGAGCTGCCGCTCACCCCTCAGCGAGGACAGCACCAGGGATCCAGACTCCGATGAGGCTGCCTACTCAGCTGCCTGAGAGAATGTAGCATTTGGTGGGAGGTCCACGGGGGTTACACAAGTGACTTGCACATTTGTTTGCATGTGCTGTGGTGGACTCTGCCTGTTGCCACATACATTCTAGTTAGTGGTAGTTTACTGTAGCTGACCATATTGTATTTATGCTGGTGAAAGAAATTAAGATTCTCAAAGTAACTGCAAAGCTTAATATATTGCTCACTGTCACATATGTTGTTGACAGCAGAATAAACCAATAAGAGTGTACACAGAGTGGAAAACGGTAACAGGCTTCCAGGGTAACGGAAATGCTTTAATGGTGAAGAGATGTTTTAACCAAGATTCTACTGAGGTCTAATATCAGCATAAAAATTTAGGACAGCTTGTTTTTATCTGTGGTCTTCCTCCTCCTTCCTCCATCCTTCATCAGGCATTTGTGAACACCTTTTGAGTTGTCAAAGCAACATGAAGCAATTAAGAGAGCTCCAAAGAAACAAAATCATCATTTAAGGTGCGCTGAATAAAAGTATAATTGAATAAAGGGCGAAATTAAATCAGAATTAAACAGATTAAACACCAAACAGACAAACTGCAGAGAAAAAAGAAACAAAAGACTCCAGTGAAAGCTAATCAACAAGGATTTGACAAACGTGTAAGGATGTCTCCGACACACATGCTGCTAATTGGAATTTCAGAATGATTTAGCTTTTTAGCAATGTTTCCATCTCTAGGAGTTTTTTCCCATAAAGTGTCTTTGTAATATTCAGTTGATACTTAATTTAAATGCTGTCGTACATCATGGTAGCAGCTACTTATAGGCTGTCTGGATTCAAGATTTAAGTCTGATCTGTAGGAGCAGCAATAATCTCGTTCCACCCATGTAGCATATTTTGAAATGTTATGAATGAACGTCACTCGCTCAGCAAACCACACCTCAGCAGGGTTTTAGAGTTGTTGCACTACAATAACCAGTGTTATGTTGTGGTTGATTGGCACCTTGAGGCCACATCTGAGTATTTCAACTAGATACATGTAGTGTAAATATCACAATATCATGTGATATATACACTACAAGTCTTATTATATTTCTGTACACAATGTTTCAAAAGCATATTTGTTGTGAACAAACCACCATTCTTAACAAAGGGAATCATCTGTCTGCTGTTGTTAAATCATGACTACTGAACCAGCAGACTGGAGCATGTGAACAAAAAGGTACTGCTGCTTTGGGCAGGAGATTTAACTTTTTCTGTATTTGTGCCATCTCGACTGTAAAATAAGCATTAAAACTGCTGACTTTAAATGTGTAGTACACAGTAAGTGCACTCCAACACTGCAAATGAACATTGCAGAGATTATCGAGCAAAGCATGTTAAGATATTTTTGTACTCTGACCTATTTTTTTGACTACTGTAATGTCGCTTTAATGCATGTTGTTTTTATTTGTGTCTGCGGGTTGAAAATGTCCAGTCTGACCAAGTGTGAAAGAAAGATCTTTATGTTGCTGGGTTTATTTGTTCAGGTGGAATAAGAGCCAAATTTCCCAAACTGATTTGACTTGTGTAACATGTGGCTGTTTTCTTTTGAATAAATAAAAACATTATTGTCAATTACAATTCTTGGTGGTGTGCATGCCTGTCCTTTTTAACAGTTCCTCTTCACATTTTCTAACATGCATTTGTCCAAGGTCTGACATTTGTGGAGAATACACAGAACATACTGGGGAGTTTTCACCGAGATTACTACTAGCAAAAAAGATGTTGACAGTTTGAGCTGTGGATTCTCCCAAGTAACTGGAACACTGATAGAAGAAATAGGTCACTGTTGAATTTTTTAAGATGTAATTTTTCACTGCTCTTCACATTGAGGTCGAAGCAGACATTTCCTAAAATCTTAATCCCTGTACAAATAAAACCCAAATTATCTGCATGGTGCCGCGAAGGTGAGAAATTCTGAGTTAGTAATTTGAGTGAACCAACCTTAAAAAGAATGTTTATCCTGCCTTTGTATACCATGTTTACAATAGGCATCTTCACACTTCGTTTAGTTCAACTGAATTAATTTATTCTAAATAGCTGATGATATGCAAAGGCTGAGTTTTGAGAATGACAAACACATATATTTACTTCATTCCTGTTTCCCTTTTCAGCATATAGAAGTCTTAATGCAATGGAGGTGTAAATCTATCAAACGATTTCTGTCTGTGTTTGCATCATCAGCTTCATGCTCAAACAATAATACATTTCAAGTTGACTGTTATTAGTGGGCATGCACCAGATTTTATGACGGTATTAGTTTAATTCAATGGTAGCACATACTGTCATTCAATTTAGGGCTCAGGATCATTCCCTGTCATTAAGAACATCTGTCCAGCATTACTGGCCATGAGCCAAACCCTGAAGCCCTGTCAGCACCAATACTGCTGTTTTGTGGCTCATCCAGCGGTTGCTTTCATTTATTATCTGCAAGCAAAGAGAACTTTACTCTGATAAAGATAAGATAAAGAAGATAAAGATCAACAATGTGTATTTTTGTCCATCCTTAAATCTGTTAGCCATTATACTTATGTTTTATGTTTTAGTATTTAACCAGTTTGCCTACATAAAGAAGAAAAAATGCAAGATTATGATGAACGAAATACAATGCATGTATTAAATTAATGAAGGCCCATTTCACTTTATTTATTTATTTTTTAATTCTATTGTGAGTCATAGTAAAGTCGAAATTATACGATAAAAGGTCAAAATTATAATAAATAGTCATCATCATTACATAAATTAAATTGTGAGATAAAAAAAGAGTCATAATTGTGTTAAAAATGATAAGATTGACGGAGAGTAAATTTTGTATAAAAAATATAATTGTGAGTTAAGGAATCGAAATTTAAGATTAAAAATTAGATTATGAGAAAACGTCAGAGTAAAATAAAAGGAATCATGAGATAAATAAATAAATGTTGACTTTGTGTCTCTTAATTCAAGTGTACACGTGCCATTTATTTATTTATTTATTTATTTATTTATTTATTTATTGCAGCTTTTTATTCCGTTTGCTCAGTTGCGTGTGAACACCACACTGAAATGAACCCACTCACCCTGTCAGTGAACACAACTCTCCGTGTGTCACTGCAGCAGCTCTGAACTCACAGGACGCTGGGCCGCACGGCACGTGCATACATACGCATGTGACGTTCCTGCTGGACGTGATGACGTCGTGTTGTAGGCTCAACTATGATGGCAGCCGTAGGTTGACATCGAAACATTACTGAATATAAACTATTTAAAAGTTAGTGGAACACCCCCGGCGCAGTAACGTAGAACAAATTAACATTTTCCAGATAGCACACACTTAAAACACACACCGGCCGGTTTGGGGAACGGTAAGTTCACGGGGCTTCTGTGAGCTTTGCAGTATCAAAGTGGCGCCGAGTGTGTCTGTGTGTGCTGCTAGTTACTACATGTCTCTGTCATATGTCTGTCACACTCCTGTTCATCTGTCGAGCGAACTGTCTACCTCGAGAAGAGTGTTGAAAGTGTACACAGCCCTCCCACCTGAGAGCCTTCACTGTCCTGCTCCTGTTAGCTGCCTGTAGCCTGCTAACTGCTACAGGTAACCTAGCTAGCCCCAAGTGCTGCTGGAAGCTGCCTGTGACGAGCTAATGTTAACGGCAGCAGACAGGCACGTCCTGCATGTTTTCAGTAGACAGCTTCTGCTATCAGGTCTGTTTGTATCAATGCAACCTGTTCATCTCAGTCAACGTGAAGTCTTCTATGAGGCTGAATTAGCTGCCCCAAATGTTGAGACTGACATTGACATGTCTGTGCCTGTGCAGGTTTTATTTCCTGCAGTAATGGTGTATAGGTAGCCCAATGGTTTGTGAGCCCTCCTTTGATATCTTGAGATCATGTGTTGTATGCCTTTGTCTTCCACCTATTATCATGAGGGCTGTCACAGGACAGCAGATTGTAGAGCAACAGTTAATCACTTAGTCAACTGTTAAATACATAGCCAACTATACAGATAATCGATTAATTAGTTAAAGTCATCTTTGAGTATATAACTTTCAGTTTCAGCTTCTTACATGTGGAAATGCTGTCATTACTCCTGAATTGAAGAAGACGTTTGAGGATGTCATCTTGACCTTTGGGAAGCCCTCATTTTTCATTTTATAGACCAAACTGATCCATTACCTCACACAACAGGTATAGGTTGCAGCCTTCGCTAACGGATCTATGAACCAACTGCCATAAAGCTTCTTTGTTTGCATTTTTCTCTTTGCATGGTGAAGTGGCACTATGCCCGCAGCTACTGTGGATCACAGCCAAAGAATATGTGAGGTTTGGGCCAACAACCTGGAGGAGGAGCTGAAGAGGATCCGACATGTCATCCGAAAATACAACTATATTGCTATGGTGAGTTGTGCTCGTAGAGGGCAGAAGCTGTCCGATACGAGCAGATTTCTGCTGTGCATAATGAGTTTTCTGTCTTCTTACAGGACACAGAGTTCCCAGGTGTAGTAGCCAGACCAATAGGAGAGTTCAGAAGCAATGCCGACTATCAGTACCAGTTACTGCGCTGTAATGTGGACCTGCTCAAGATAATCCAGCTGGGCCTCACATTTATGAACGAACAAGGGGAATACCCTCCAGGAACATCAACATGGCAATTCAACTTCAAGTTTAACCTCACGTAAGATGACTTTTGTGTTTTCTCTTACATATTTTCAGTTCGAGGACAAAGTTCAGAGCTTTTTCAACTGCATACAACATCCTCAGAATTGTCTAACAAAATCATGATTACAACATTCGTTTTCTGCTTTCACACCCACTTGATTGTCTTACATAACAGTATGCAATGTGTTTGTCATCAGAGAAGACATGTATGCACAGGACTCCATTGAGCTCCTGACCACTTCAGGGATTCAGTTTAAGAAACACGAGGATGAAGGCATCGAGACGCTGTACTTCGCAGAGCTGCTGATGACATCGGGAGTGGTGCTCTGTGATGGGGTCAAGTGGCTGTCTTTTCACAGGTATTCTGCCAGTATAGCTGTTTTGTATGCAGTCAGTTAGTTTTGAAGACCGCTGCATAGCAGCTGCAGCCATTGTCGTTGAAAACATTTACAGAAATTACAAATTCTGTCCCACCTCTCATAGATTTTCACTCTTTGCATGTAAAGGGCTTTTCATGCTGCACTTAGCCCAGGGCTGAAATGATTCTTAGAGCAGTTGAAGCCCGTGGCCAACACTGTGTCCTAACTCTATGCAACACAAGTGAGTATCGGCAACAATATTAGCTTTTGATGTTGTTGTTGTTGTTGTTGTTTCCTATCTGAGTCTCCTGGCTGCAAGTTGTGCTGTTTCGAGCGCCCTGTTTTATTTTCATTACTGTTGCTAGCATTCACATGTGACAATGACAAGTAGATTCATGAAGTAGAAAATTAGGAGTTACTATAGATTTTAATTAACTTAGATTGTACACTGTCACTCAGCCTCACTACCATTTTTTTCCCAGTGGCCACTTGCGGTATTGTAGTGAAAAATTCCCCTGTGGCTCAAAAAGGCATTTTCGCCTTAGTGTGTCATTATAAACAGACAGTTTGTTAGATTGTTGATAGGAACCATTGAACTGCAAACAAGGTCAACTCTGACTTACTATGCAACTTTTTTGGAGCTGAGAAATTGAAAAACCATGACATCATTACTATGTAAAGTCAATGGCGGAGCGGGAACTCATAACTGGGGCTAGCAGTGGAAACTCTGCTGCGCATATTCTATAAGCCACATATTCAGTAAGTAAACCCCGACGCTAGAAACTTTCTTGGCATATGCGCTGGCTCGAATCTTTTGATTGAATAGGTGGCATCTTTGGATTCGATATCTAGTTCTTCTATATAAATTTATGTGAGTTATATTTAGTATATTTACCGTTTCTTTTTACTACAAAAACCTAAATAAGGTGCCAGCTGGCTGAAGGGAGATCACCAGGGAGCTGAATGTTTCTGGTAAGAAAATCTTGCTGTTGACTATATTGTGTCATTTCCAGTCGAAGTGTGTGTTTTATTTTTCAAAATCACTAATGTAAGAAAATAGGCTGTCATTGCAAACTCACTCGTCTTTTAGTCGAGTAGTCAAGTGTCCAGTCTGATCTCCAGCGCAGAGCGGATTGGGACGTGGTTTGTTACATGACATAACAGAATTCATATGACTGATATATCGTGGACAACGCGTGTGCGATGCAATGCAATGTCGGATGCATGCAGTTAGGACATGGTGCAAAGGGAACTATCAGCCCCAGGCCTCAAAAAGCTTCCACACTGGCATATTCCAAAGTGGGCTAACCCTGTCTTTAGCCGAGAGCTTGCCAGCTCCTGAGCAGGGTTAGTCTCGGGTTTGCGGGGTTATCCCCTGGAAATCATCCAAACACAGGGCTAAAGTAGACAGTAGTCATGCCTCATTCTAGGTTGTTAACGTGTGTTCTCCAGTTGACAGTGCTAGTGTTAATGCTACAGCTGTGGGCTTTGGTTAACTTTACAATGTACGTTAGAAGGGGAAAGGTTATCACAGGGCCGACAGTATGCAGTGTGAAAAGCTCTTGTCAAGAACACACTATGTTAATTCTAACATATACTTAATGCACAGTATCTTTTAACTGAACCTTCCCTATTTTTAGAGTGTATTGTGTTTGAGAGGCATGCGCTCAGACATCCTCCAGTGTTTAAAGGTTTAATCATGATGTTTGCTGTGGCCTGTCAGGAGGTACATTAAAAATGTCCAGATGTTATAAATCATTATATTTTTTCATGTTTATTCCTCTTTAAGTGAGAGGTTAGATGTTAGGCTGAACCATGATCATTGTCCTACAAACATGAAAACATGATAAAACAAGAAAATGTAATGTTTAAACTAAAGTAAAATTAAGACTTGTTGTTTATTATGATCTGTTACCAAGCAACTTGTACCCAATACTTTTTCTAAACTCTTCTGCTTAGCATTTTCATGTCATACTAAGTTGTGTCACTGTGTCACCGTGACAAACTGAGGCCAAAGACTAACAGGCCTCAGAAAATACATGAGGCTTAGCTTTGAAACATTGTTGCCCGCTTTCATTGTATTGTCTTCTCTTGTGAATGCATTGTATATCTTACTGGGGAAATGGTATGCTGTGAATAACATGATCATCTTATGTATCTTTTTTCAGTTCCTAGTGGCAACTGATTAGTAAGATGCTTATTGTGAATATCCAAATTCTGAATGACAAGGTCTTTTCTGCGATTATGACTCTCTGTAGTTTCTTGTCCTTGGATGTGTAGTATTCTTGTAGAGATGACACAGTGACAAGCAGGTACAGGCGTACAATCCAGTCATCCTGTCCTTAATTATCTCTGTGTCATGGCAGATTGGGAGTGAAAGTCTCTTTACTACTGTGTGTTTGTTAAAAACAAGGTTAAACACTGTCCGTGTGTGTGTGTGTGTGTGTGTGTGTGTGTGTGTCGCAGTGGCTATGATTTTGGATACCTGATCAAGATTCTGTCCAACGCTAACCTGCCTGAGGAGGAGGTGGACTTTTTTGAGATTCTTCGCTTGTACTTTCCAGTCATTTATGATGTCAAGTACCTCATGAAGAGCTGTAAAAACCTGAAGGTATTTAAATCAATATTCCAGCAGGTAGCACAGCATAGCACCTTGTTTTCTGTGGATCTTCAGTGACTGAGAGTGTTTTTGTGTTCAGGGCGGGCTGCAAGAAGTAGCCGAGCAGCTGGAGCTGGAGAGGATCGGACCACAGCATCAGGCCGGCTCTGACTCTTTACTCACAGGCATGGCGTTCTTCAAAATGAGAGAGGTACGCTCCAAAAGTCAGACAGAGGAGATGTGTCGTAGGACTCTGAGGAAACTCAAACCTCACAGGGCCAAAGTGTTGCACAAACCCCTTTTCACACCTGCACCCCTTAATCTGATGGCAGTTCTAACAGGTGTGTGAAATAAGCACCCTGGCAGTGGTGGCAGGAGCACTCAAAATCTGTGATCGAGGAAGAGTGCGCTTACATTACTGAAATATTACTTAATTACAAATAAAACTGCTAAAGTAAAAGTATTCTTCTCAAACACTACTTGGAGGATTGGTGACTCTTTAATTGTTAATGTTTAGTGCATTATCAACAGCAGGCACTCAGTCAAAGGGGTTTCTGTTACTCCTGATCTTCCATCTAAATTATTTCCAACTCCTGCTCTGTTCAGCTCAGTGGTCACAGTCACCTCTCCAAACCTGCGCCTCATGCAGAGATGTTTTTGTTTTGTCTGTATATCAGGTTTTTTTATCGATTTGTTTCTGGTCAAACAGCTTTATTGACTATAAGCATAAAAGGTTTGTATATTAATTCAAATTGTACTCACTACTCAACCATGGTTTTATAAGTAACCAAGTAGATAACATGGTGTAATGCATACTTCAATATGAGTAAAAATTGAGGTTTTGAAAAAATACTAAAGTACTGCACTGTGTCTTCACCCTGGTCACATCACGTAAAAGTCACAACAGCAACGTTACTTCCAGTGTTTGATAACCACGTTTAAGGGATCATCACTGCAAAGAATTATTTTTTTCTCTCAAGTATTGCTTGGCTAGAAAAGGGTTTTAGAGTTATCAGGAAAAACCTCAGACCAAAATTTGCTCATGACTCGATCAGTTTTCAGCCAACAAACTGAGGAATATAAGAGCTGTTTTTCACAAAAACATTGTAAACCTAATGTGACATATCAATATCGGCCTGAAATGTTGTTTTTGCCAATATGACAGGCAAGTAAGAGCACACAACACAAATTGGGATTAAGCATTGTCTTATTGGTGGGCACAGTGACTGTGTACGTTTGGAAAGCATTGTACATCTTCATCCGCCGGTAAAAGCAGGCTTAATGATATGTTAATTCCATTACTTTCAATTGCGTGGACTGCTGTGCATATAATGGCATCAGCAACTGGCCAAAATGAGTTGGAAAATAACTTTGTAATGAACATTGTTGCCGTCTAAGAGCTTTCCACAGAAATGTGCTCATTTCCGATAAACTCATTTGTAAAGCGAGTTTCTGAAATGCTTTGCAAGGCCGACATGATGATGGTGTCATCAGCATATACTCTGTGTTTCAAACAAATTGAACTCTGATGCATTTAATAACACGATATTAAAACCTCTCTGGTGTTTTTTCTATTTGTCCCGTAGATGTTCTTCGAAGATCATATCGATGATGCAAAGTACTGTGGTCACTTGTACGGGCTGGGCTCCGGCTCGGCCTACGTCCAGAACGGAACGGGGAATGCTTACGAGGAGGAGGCTAACAAACAGCAGTCGTGACATCACTCTGAAACTCTCCCATCCTGCGGGTCAACATGCACAATCAGTGCGGCACTGAAGCCAGGCTTCGCCAACCGGATGATAATAATGGAAGAACACAGAAAACATACGCACATTTAGCAAGCTTCTTCTCATAGGCTGAATATGATGGTCATAAAAAAAAACAGCTGTCCTCCTCACACATGCCTCTGATGGCTGCGTGTGTGTGTGTGAGTTTAGTCTTTATTCCTAAGAAGCATTGTAGGCAGCCTGGTTGGATCAGTTCACTTTAACTTGCTTGAAAAGATGGGATTTTAGTTTTCCTAAAATGTTCTGTAGACAAATGTTTTGCACTTTAAAGCTCTAACCTGATTTTATATGGAAAGCTGTTTCTGGTCTCTTCTCTTTGTTGCCTTCTCTGCGTTCCAGTTTTACATTGTGAACATGTAAACCTGTACTATCACGACAGCCGCTCTCACCACGCTCAGCCTTAATATTAGCAGCATTCTTTATCTTTTAAACTTTATTTAAATTGTGCTGGTTATCTGAGATTGAACAAATTCAGAAATAAGTCATTTGATCTCTTGTACAATGATGAGAAAGGGAGCTCTCAGTGAGTCTGTTTACATGCACATGACGTTTTTTTTTCCCCATTTGTTCATATAATGATGTTATAATGACATAAACAAGATCTAATCCCACTGTGAGTAGCCTTTAACAAGCTGGATTATTTTATTTATATGTAGATGGTATACTAAAAGAAGTGAACACCATTTTCTTTTTGTATTTATTATGCTGATATATATGTGTGTGTGTGTGTGTCTATATATATATATATATATATATACGTA
>JARJLU010004080.1:0-19917 GCA_030272975.1 Sparidentex hasta
GTGTGTGTGTGTGTGTGTGTGCGTGTGTGTGTGTGTATGTGTGTGTGTGTTGGGAGGCAAGCTGAGGACAAAGCCAGTGGTGATAATGAGGCCGCAGGGACATAGCCAGACAGGCCCCTCTGTGTATGCCTGTGAGTTTGAGCTTGTGTGTGTGTGTGTGTTTGTGTGTGTGTGCGTGTTCCAGGGACTCGGGACCTCATCCCCTTCTCCTGAGTCCACAACTTCAATATTGCAATTGCTTAAAACTGCTAGCGTCCACTGCACACATCAATGAACACACACAATCATAAAAATACACACCCACAAACACACAACCACACACACACACACACACACACACACAAAAACACGCCTTCAGGGACATGATACAAGGGCAACATTTTGAGGGAGTTGACTTTCTGATTCTGTGCTAACAGAGATGAAACTGCTAAAAAGAAGTGAATCAATGTGGGAAAATACATGAGCCTATAAGGTCCAAATGAGTCATGATACAGCAAAACAATTGACACATGGCCAACAATCATATGGAAAATCTTAAAAAAATACACAACAGGGCCAGATTTTGGTTTGTCCATTCTAGGCTCCTGTAGAAACAACACTGTGCAACATGGTGGACTCTGTGGAAAAGGGTTTCCTCTGTGGATATGAAAGGCTCATAGCTCATTTACTTTTAGGGGATTATACACTGATGAAAACACAATAATGAATATGAGATTGCATTCCTGCCCTTAAATTCCCTGAAATCCTGCACAGGACAACTAGCAAAGCAACAACATGCAGAGCAGAGATCACATCCACATGAAACTCTGATTAATCAGCAGTATGATTAAGGTCCATGTAGGTGTCTTATCACTAGGTATTTTATTCATGAAACAACAGAATGTGAAAATAAGAATTGAGCATGTTATGATGTGTTCAGTGCCTTGCTCAAAGGCAGCTTTGTGGCCATTGTTAAAGAAAGAGTCTCATTAGCTGTGTTAGAGTGTTCATACCTGCAGTGCTGAGCGAACAACAACAGATGTTTGTTTCAGGATGTTGTGAAGCAGTTCTAAAAGGGCTTGTAACACAAGATGGCTGACCTTCCTCCCAGCATGACCCTCTCCATTCAGGTGGACAAGTGCAGCTTCGGACAGGGTGTTCACCATCAACTCAATTAAACCTGTGCAGAACAAGACAAACATCACTGATTAGTTACTGGACTTTTGGATACAGTGACTTGTGACACTAGTCACCCGTTTCTCCATGGAATATCAAATATAGAAAGATCTGTTTGCTCAGAAAGCACATTAATTCATTAATATGAACTCCTATTATAAATTATAACCAATGATTATAATCAAACCAACCTACTTCAACATTCCCAAAAAAACAACACACCTCCTCTCTCTCCCCTAACATGTATGTCAGAAGTAAATATATGTAGCTGGAGGCTCTTGTTAGACTCCACAGTGGATCAATAGCTCCTGCACAAGATGAGGGACACTCTCCCTCTGAGGTCTATTAGCATTTCATTGTCAACAATTGTCCACCACAGAAAAATTGTTGAATTTGACATTAAACTATTTAAAGAGAACTCAAAACTGTGCGGGCTGAATTTATCTGTGAAAATCTGATAGTCCACAGAATGGTGACACAGCAGCAACAACAATAGAGAACTCGATATAAATGCTCATCTAAAAACACATTTCACTCTTCTCTTTGGATCACTTTATCTTCATTTCACCCTATCCTGCCCAAGAAAACCGTCCAATGTAGAACATGTTGTAAAGCTGCTAACCCCTGCTAAGCCATGAATAAATAGCTCTCACTAAAGTGCAAAACCATGTTCCTTTGCTCATTAAATTTAACATGACACAGCAGCTACTCTCCATTTTGCAGCTCTATCTGCGTAGTGAGCTATTGTAGGCTTCTGTCCCTTAGGCGTTCTCACCATAAGATTCTGCAAGTAAACCTAGGCGAATCTGCCTTGACTAGGTTGACATGACAATTCAATAAATGTAGACTGTGCCTATCAATATGTCCAAAGCTGTACATCATTTGCATTTCTGTACACAAAAAGTAACAGTTAAATAAGAAATGAATTTAAAAAAATCAGTCTTCACTGGGGAAAATGCACCTGGTGTTATTTTGTATTCAATAGATCTTTATTTAGAATGCAGATGCTGTGTGTGTGTGTGTGTGTGTGTGTGTGTGTGTGTGTGTGTGTGTGTGTGTGTGTGTGTGTGTGTATTTTTGTGAGTGAAATTGCAACACTGCAGACACTAGAAAGATATAAAGTTAGCCTGCTGTCAGTGAGATGTACTGTTACTTTGTCAACTGCCTCATAATTAAATAAACACACTGCTCTACTTTAGACTATTCAGTCAAACACAGACCTCCTCTGCTGCGAATGTGATCCGACAATACAGTCCTGTTCAGATGAGAACTCTGTGCTAGACACACGTATATGTTTATAATATTATTCTATTATCAACTGTTGAGGATAGCGGCCATTACTATACATGGCTTTGTCAAATCAAACAAAGAGAAAACACAAATCAATGCTAAAATGCCTCTCCGTTTGTGCATTAAAAAATGTAAGCATATGCTCATGTTTGGAATATACATAAATATCAATGAGTATAATCATAACATGTTATCACATCGACTATCGTTACATAGATTCATCGTAATATTTAACTATCTGAATTTTTAATGTAGAAAAGACACCATGAAACAAGCAAATATCTAGGTTTTTATGTTTACATACACACTCACATCATGAGTAGATGACACCAACATTGCTCATAGATTTAACAACCAAGAACCACCTTTTTTTTTTTTTTTTTTAGTACAATGCCACTCATTCACTGAATTTTACCTGGAATGGTGAACTAAATCCAGTTACATATTAAAGCTCAACAATATGGATAAACAAATTACTTGCAACTATAACCCAAAGAGATTGAGATCCACATCAATACTACAAGAGACAGATGACTACACTACTGCATTGTAGATTGACAGATAGCTGATTAAATGCCTAGTTGTCTGAAAGTCATGGGACAGGACACTTTCCAACAGCAGTCTCCATTTCCAATGCACAATACATTTCTACATGCTTGACAATCTGTGGGAACCCTTGATTATAATAATAATTTATCATCATTAAAAACTACCAAGCTGCAGCTCTCATACAAACGTATATCTCCATATTCTACACAGATATATCCTGATAATGTACTGAACACAAGACCCATGAAAAATGATTTAAAGAGTAATGTGTGCAGTTACTATAATGAGCTATTTACAAAACTGTGCAAAAGTAGTAAATGTGGTTAAATATGTGCCTAAGTTTATTGCACACATGACAACTCTTGCTCTGGTCATTATGAATACAAAACAGGGAGCTACGTTTATTACCACTGTAGATTCATCGTAGATTATGGGCACTGTATTTGTCTCAACAGGAATATTAAAAGACAAAGACACTATGATCCAGTCTTATCTTGGTTTGGCTCCTTTCTAGTATTCAGTCAGATAAACATCAGGAAATGCTGGTTGGCGCATTGTGTCAGAATTCAGTCATGTTCTGACCCTTTCAGGCTCTGTGCACGCATTAGTGTGAGTAATGCCATGTTAAGTAGTGCCGTTACTGACAGGTATGGACGTGTATGCATCTCTACATTTCGTGCAAGTGTGTGTGGATCTGTACACTGAGGTTAGGACAAGTACAGTTCAATCAACCTTAAAAGTCAACTTTTTAAACGATACATATGTATAATTGTTACTTTGCCAATTTCAGACCAGAGGAATCATTTATGAGTGAAAACCACTGTGCTGTGTCCTATTTCCGGGCTTTTGCAAGGTTAAAAATAGATATTCTACAATGCTTGTCAGTATTATCTATTTATAGACCACAGTGAATTGAATGCTGTTGGGAATCAACAGGATGGATGGCTCAGAGCATTCCTACATATGCAAAGAGGGAAAGTTTCCAGAGAAAGAAAGAAAAAAACTCCCAAAAATTGCAATTAATTTATACAAAGTTCAATTAAAATGTCGTATATATTATGAGATTTCCCAATAATATAGGTAAGTCTTTTTTAGGATAGAGTGAAGCTTGGTATGATCAAACAATGTGTGTGTTTAATGTGTCTGATACTTAGATGGAAATTGATTTATTCTCCATATTGATGTGACTCTATAGGCCCAGGTCTTCAAATGATCAGGCCTGGGCACCCTTATTCACTTCTATCATGAAATTAAAGAAAACATTTTTATTCACATACATGTTTTCTAGACTGTATGCAACAATATTTTGGTCCAATACAATTGCTGATAGTGGCCATTACCACCGTACTCTGTAGTGCACTCATGATTCACACATTGGTTCAGAAAATGACCTTACTGAATCCAAGGAATGCAAAAAAGAAAGAATAAGGAGGGGTCATTACATCTCTGAATGCATGCATTGAAGTCTTTGGGTGATAAAAAACACTCTGATAAGAAAATACCTCCAGAAAAAGAAAGAACATGTCAGCGAGTAGGTTGATGACAAATTTTTTAATCAACATGGTCGTCCCTTGATTTTTTGGGGAAAAGGCCCTTGTTCAAAGTGGAATTGCTGACTCATCAGTGATAATTGGTCAGACCTGCCCCTTGGTCACAATATTATTAGCTCTGTCAATCACTTTGAAATACAACACAGGAGCAAAACTGTCACCAAAATGTTGCATTCTTCTTAAAAAACAAAAGTACACCTAATACCCAAACAATTGTCGATGCTTCTCAAAAATGTCAGATTCTGTATTCCGAAAAGAAGTTATGCCACATATTTAACTTATTTTTTCTTCTGTTTGTTGTTTTACAAAACAATACACCAATAACTTTTCATTTGTATCCAGGGACTACAATGCAAACTGCGATTCATGCACAGTAAAACTTACATTCAAAACTGTGTTATTGATTGCATTTCCATTAAATTGTCAATCTACTGACATTTTAAGGTGCTTGCTAAAATGAAAATAATAATATGGAGGACAGATTTTTGTGGTATTAATTACACCTTGGGGCATTTTAATGATTGGACACATATGGACATGGTGTTAAAGAACCATCATAAAATTCTTTAGACACCATTTGCTGTTATACAACCTGAAACTAATTTCAAATAGTAAGTTATAGATGCAAGGTCCACAGAAATTGGATAACACCGGCGCAGAGGCAATTACCTCAAAGATTCCTCTGAGCTTCTCACAGAAGGTCAAGAGAAATAACAAAGATTGGGTCAAACCCGGAGAGGAACCCCAAGGACCTTTAAGGATTCTGAAGACACATGGAGCCCCCGAAGACTCCTTTAATTAATTAAAGGACACACATGCTTTAATTAACTGGCACCTTGTCAGCATCTAAGCCCAGGAACCAAACTTGGGTTACTGTGGATGTGAAAACCTCAGAATTTTGCTCCTCTACATGCTCTAGATGTGTCCATTTCCTTATAAAATCACAGTCTGCTTGTCAATGTACCTACAAAATGAGTCTCAGCTTCACTCTCAGTGGTGAAGCCTGAGTTTTTGTAGCCTTATGTATTCAGATTTTAACCTAGACCTTCTACATTAGTCTGCTACATGTTCAGATATTAAAACCAAGCAATCAACAATCATATTAAATAATAATAACTTTGTTAAGAAAGTGTGTCTTACTCTACCATCAAGTTATTATCTCCCTCTTGCCTCTCGCTATCTTTCCATCTATCAAATTGTCATTCACTTCAACCTCATATTTTCTCTCCAATCATCTCATCCCTCCTCCTCATCGCCTCACCCCAATACACCACATTCTCTCTCCATGTATCCCATTCTGCCTCTCAGTCACCTATCTCCTACCCTTTTTACCTCCCATTTGGCTTTCTGTGCACTATCATCTTCTCCCTCTCTCTTCCTTCTCATGCTTTTTTGCCATCTTCTTTTTCTTTCTGTTGTTCTGTTCTCTCTCCCTATCTCTGCCTTTCTCTCTCTTTGCTCCCTCAGTCTTCATTCCCCAGGGGGTATTATCTCAGTCGGAGGCAAATCTGCCCAATTATAAACCTCATCTCCTCTCTCTCTCTCTTACACTCTCTCTCATACACACACTGACACACACATATACCGGATGCTACTGCATCCAACCCCCCCACATATACACATCTCTTCTCTGTCTCACACATACACTGAGGCGTAAGCACAAATACATTCACGCTAGCACAAAAAACACCTCCCTATTTTGGTCTTCTTCACTGTCTTTTTCATTGCCTCTCAACACACATGCACGCACGCACACACACACACACACACACACACACACACACACACACACACACACACACGCACGCACGCACGCACGCACGCACGCACGCACGCACGCACGCACGCGCATGCATACAAGCTCACACACCACCTCCCCTCCTCTCTCTGTCACACCTTAAAAAGCCAATTATACACGCTTCCTCCCTTCTCCTCTTCTCTTCCCTCTTCCTTCGTTCTTGCCATCGTCACACTGATCTGGAGTGAACCACAACTAAAAGAAGGGAGAAGGAGGAGAGGGGAAGATAGAAGAGGAACCCAATATAGAGGAAAGGGGAAAAGGTAAAAATGGGAACATGGGGAGGAGAGGAGTCAATGAAGAAACTGAGCAGATTGGAAAGTGGCGGTAGGGGAAGAGGAAATGGAGGGACAAGAGGACGTGAATAAGTTCACACAGTGAAGGGAAACAGGGAGAGGAGAGGAGAGGAGAGGAGAGGAGAGGAGAGGAGAGGAGAGGAAAGGAAGATAGTGTTAATTGCCCGGCCAGTATTATTGCTGGGTTGACAGTTTCTTCTTGAGAGGAGAGCTGATTGGACGATAATGATGCTGACTACTGAACTGCTGCACTGCTGACCCAATGGAAATAGAGGGAGAGGAAGAGGAAGGGGTGATAGTGGTGATGGTTTGGGGGGCAGGGTGTGGAAGGGCGGAATGATGAGTGAAAGAGAGACAGAACGAGAGAAGGAAATGAAGACAGTGCTAAATAGAAATTTGAGAAAGCAAGTATTATTGTGTTGCCTTCTCAATGCCACTGAGAGTTGCAATTACAGTGTTGAACTGTGGGTCCCGAAACATTTGCACGTTTGCAACACACCCCACACACACACACACACACACACACACACACACACACACACACACACACACACACACACACACACACACACACACACACACACACACACACACACACACACACACACACACACACACAAAGAGGCAGCTGTGTTTGTAAATGTTTTCTTGCAAACACCTTTATTTATTTAATTAATTCTATAAAGCTAGGTTAAGACGGCATCCCTACATCCACAGGCTTGGTGCCTTACTTCTCCCTCCTTCTAATTAAAGTCCTAATCCTAAACTAGCTCTTGGGTGTTAAATGGGCCAAAAATGACCTAACTTCTGACAAAAATCCTTTATCCATGCGGGCACACTCCCCCATCTTGATCGACTAGAATCATTTGCAAAAGACAGGAAATTTTAATATTTTTTAATTTTACCATCACTGAAGGGCAAAAAATATTGCCACCACCTCACACAAAAGCATACAGAGCCAAGGTTGTTGACCGGTATCAGCATTATGCTACAGCAGGAAAGCGGGCTGGGGAAAACAAGATGTCAACGGGTAACATGACATTAACTAATACTAGCAGAGTAGATACATGATGCTAACACTCCAGGTCAATGACAGATGGGCCTGTGGGACAGACTTAACTCACTCATTAATAATAGTACTAGTGTAAGAGACAGTACAAAACAAGAAGAGTATAGAAACAACAGAATGTGTTTTTTTTTTTTTTTTTTAAGCAGAGAAAAGTTAAATGTTCTCTATCGGCACACAGACTGTATGCAGACATACTGCACCTTGTTGGTGTGGTGGCTCCAGGTCCAAGATTGTGTCTCCACTAAGATTACAAAGCAAGGCAACTGCATTCTGGATCAACCCACTGGTAACATTGCTACTGTTAGCCTACAGAGAAAAAGAGGAAGAACTAGGTCACAGATCAGCTAACAGCATCTTCTATTTCATCATCAGTCCACAGTCGAAGGTTTGCTATGCTGATTGTATTTACAAAACATCAAACTAAGTGTAAAGATTTGAAAGAGATAATAAATGGTGTATATATGAGCACTGTTGAGTGAGGGAACTTTTCTGTCACAGACATCATGCAATAAACTCAGAACATAATAAACAGCACTTTCACACAACACAACCTATAAAAACAGGAGTGGAGTTATGTCAGTCTTCCATGTTACCTTTAAAATTTCCTGCAATGTTCTGTATCGTCAAGGTTGAACACAACACAAACACACCATTATTGTCCATAATCAATCTTTGAATCTGTTCTGAGAACACATAATTGTATATTTTCTCCTGAAAGATCACTGTTTTCATGAGCAGCTACATTTTCCATGTTTTATGGACTGTGAATGTTGTTAACTAAAATATGCTATTTTCAAATGGTCCTTCTGTTGTTATTCCAGTTCAGCTTTGTAACATATCTGGCTGGTTTTCTTGACATTTATACTAAAAGAAACACAGCAATATTGCCAACTATTTTTTCACAAGGGAAACAGAAAAGAATTACATGTTCTATCTGAACATCTAAGATATTTTATACCTACTGTGGAAAGAGTAATTGAGATACAACATTGAGCTAATGGATCGAACTAACTGGGTCTATTAGAGGATGGTATAGTTGTGACCTGTGATAATGAATTGGTTTCAAAGAGAAACAAAGTCTAAGACTGCAGTCTTCACTTTCCTGTTACTCCTCATGTTCCCTTTCCCTTCCTTACAAAACCATCTCTCTTTCTCCGACAGTACTTCACTTCTCCCTCTCTCTCCTGCCCTCATTTCACTATTTGATCCTCTCTGAGATACATCAGCTCTGCCTGCGGGGTCTATGTGCATCAGTGTGATCTGTGCACAGGGGTTGATAAGCCTGGCTGATGCTCATCATGTGCAGTAGCCTGAGGCTGAAGACAATGACATCAATTTGCACCTCGGACAACCTGCCCGTCAGTAACAACAAATGACAAAGCTCAGTTATTTTGATCTTTATGGACTAATAAGCTGTGAAAGGACTATCATGTACATTACTGAAAGCATACACATGAAGAGAAATGAGAAATGAATGGCAAAGAAAAATTAATTTTAACTCACTGACTTCCTGTCTAGCACCCTAACTCATAGATTATTAAACATGTATTTGTGATTTATCTAAAGAATGTACAGTGTATGTGAGTGGTTCTAAAAAGTATTTGACTGCAAGACATTCCAATCAGTTGTCTGCCTTCTCAACTGGCCGGTTAAAGAACTATGGTCTTGTCAGCTTCTTGAAGTCCTTTCATGTCTGAAGCAGAACTACTTCATCATCTAGACAAATACAATTAGGTGAATTTCTCCATGACAAGTGTGATCACCAGTGACAGGTGTAATCAATCCAGATCAGAGTGTTTCAGGCAGCATAAATCAATCCAAATGTGAGCAATACAGACGGCACTAATGGATCCTGACATGACTGGTTCAGACAGGAGTAAACAATCAGGAGAGGAGTTAATCAGGCTGTTGGATAACCATGTTTAACATTCTGCATCAGCTAGTCGGGGCTGGACAGGTAGCCATGCAGAACACTGATTATTTAGTGGGTATGTGTGCATGCACACGTGTGAATGTGTGTGCACGTGTGCGCGTGTGTGCGTGCGTGCGTGTGTGTGTGCGTGTGTGCGTGTGTGCGTGTGTGTGCAAAACAATAAATTGTTTGCAGCAGCTCAAGTGCTTTGGTTTGCAGAAAACAGATTGTGTTGTATGTGTTTGTGTGTTCATTAGATTTTGCATAATGCAAAAAGGGTCAGGTGAAATAAATTGTTTACTGGAAACACTGTTATGCTTCACTGATAACAGACAAGTGCTGTGTGTGTTAGTCTGCATGTGTTTGAATCTTAATAGTGGAGTTCATATTCTCACTCTATTAACCCTTTCTGCTCTCTGAGGCTGACCTGCCAGTCAATTACAGCAGCCCCCTAATAGGTCAAAACAACTCAGACTAATTTACATAAATACATCTATGAGAGTTAGATGGTGCCAGTGAGAGAGGAAAAAAAGGAAGGAGACAGAGTGCAACTGAGCTGTCATAAAATACGGCAGAATTGCCATAAAATAATACAAACTGTTATAACTGGATCCTAACAGCTGATCGTAAGAGACTGATTCTTTGACTGACTGAATGGCCAGGTGATTTGCTGATTGGCTGACTAAAAACTGATGAAAAGAGAGTGGTTTCTTACCATAATGAGCTGAAAGACTGTTGGTAGGATCCTACTGTGTTTGATCAACCTGGCAAGGAAAGGGAAAAATACAAATTGGAGCAGAGGTAGTAAGATGTGGGTCAAAAATTAGTTTAATTTAAAGGCAATTCCATGCACTGTTCACACATGCACACACACACGCACACAGGACTGTTTCATCTTCATTAAGGCTGGAGTTCCGCTACAACGACTTCTGTCTGGTACCAGTGGAATTGGGGGAGACAGAGAGACGAAAAGAAGAGACACGTTGTGAACAGATGAAGTGAGATGGGTGAGAGAGGAGAGGGAAGGACAAGGGAAGTAGAGATGAGAGTTAAGGAGAAGAAGAGGTAAGAGAAGATTACATCTGGTGAAAAGGACAAAGGACGGGGGAGATTAGAGGAAAGGGGAAAAGATTTGGGCAGAGAATAGTGGCAGGACAGAGGGGTGGGGGGACAGATGTGTGGAAGGAGTAAAAACAAAAGAGTGATGGAGATGAATCCACATTAAAAACTTTGAAGAAAGGCAGAGTAGAAGAAAGAAAGAGAGAGAGAGAGAGAGAGAGAGAGAGAGAGAGAGAGAGAGAGAGAGAGAGAGAGAGAGAGAGAGAGAGAGAGAGAGAGAGACATTCTGTCTACTGACTGATTAAGGTTCTTTGATTTGCATCCACTGTGTGGTTGGAATGTCAACACATATGCACACAAACCTTGTGTATGTATGTGTCTACATGCATTTGTGTACATAGAAAAGCACTCAAGCTGTGATGGGAACAAAGCCAGCTGAAGTCAGACTGGTGTTAATATGCTGAAGATAAAGCCCGTCCACTCAATTATAAAACTGTCCTCATGTTAACTATGATTTATAGTTTGTCTGGCAAGCTTCAGACCACTTATGGAAACCTTTATCTTAACAAACTGATTGAACAGTGTCTATGATTTTTTAGCAGAAATACTGCTTTTCACCTTTAAACAGGGACTGACATTTTGTTAATTAGATGCTTTTTGGGGTTTCAACTGGGAATCTTAATCTTATAAACTTTAGATGTTCTAGTAGACATGCATTTTTTCAGCAAAAAATAGTAACACATAACCACCAAGGAGTGTTAGAAGCCCTAAAAAACTTTTACAGTAATGTTCCTGCTCAAATGTTTCTCTTTTAATTGTCTATTGCTTTCTTTTTGGTTTATATGTTTGCTCTGATACATTCTGTCTTTTTCTTGGTGTACCTCATTACTTTTGCTGCAGACCTACAACCTACTTTTTATACTGAAATCAATACCAGTTTCATTATATCTTAAAGGGTGCTGAAAAAATATTCCCAACACTGTTACACAAACTGCTTAGCAAAACCATCAACAGCTGCAAGAGAAATTAGGATTAATTGAACCAAGCAATAGTTCCAGCCCTCGGGTCATGCACCTCATATTTTCATGCAACCAACATGCTTCAATGGCAGAATTGATTATTATGTTTAGCATTTTTTGCATTCTTTGTGACCTTCACTGGATTCAAGGGCATTGAAAACATTTTTGTTCTTGGCTGAACTACTGAGCAGGTTGCTTGTAGAAACATGGCATTGAGGACACTGACTTTGTCTGTAATTGCTGTTTTCTTTTTACTTGCAATGATAAATGAATGATCAATGATGTACTTTATCCTAAGTTCTATACCCTAAGTTAGGCTTATTATGAAGGGGTGTAAGTGTGTTTGTGGGTGTGTGTGTTTGTAGATGTGATGGATGGCTTCCCATTAGATAGGTGACAGGCTGAGAGATGAGAGGACAGGCCCAGCCAGCACGACATGATAAACTGGACCACCTTTAAACTACCAGCCATACATCAAAAGACACAGTGCACAACACCAGACATCGAACAAACCAGAGCACAACAGACTGCCTGTAAAGGAGCAGAGGAGACAACCCTCACTACATTACTCATACATCATCAGTATTAGCTTCATAACAGAATATAAAAATGATCATATTATGAACAACCAATAAACTAGATTAACCTCTGCTCTGCTAGTCATATATTTGTGTTGTTAGCTCTCAAGCTTAATCTGGGATGATTTTGGACCTCGTTATTTCAAGTGAAAAGATAATGAACACCAAAGATAAAGTCTTAGCATTTTTAGTCAAATATTTACTCTACATCATAAGGTGCCAGAAAGTTCTTCACTTGAGAATGCTCAAATTACTCCAAAGTGACACATCTTAATGAGTTTTGTATGATCTAAAGAATATCTTAATATATTTTATTTCATGCATGTATTCACACCACAGAGCTGCCCAGAAATAGAGGCTGTTACAGGCAATTACAGACTTTTAGTGTGTGAAAACGGCCACCTTGGTGTTGTTAACACCTAACGATTCCACTTTTCTCTGGCTTAGGTGTCCAAATTACTAAAGCAATTTGATGTCGTCATGGTTTTATAAGGCCAAGTCTATGTGAAGGCATTAACTAATGATACAAGAAAAAAACATGCAAGAATTATGAGCTGTTTAAGACTGAGATTCTTCTACAATCACAATAAAGTGTACAAGCTACCTGATGCTTGGCTGATAAGCATTGCAAGGCCACATCCATTCACATTTGGCAGACAGACATACATTAAAGGACACTGACACACACATGTAGCCACACAGTGTAAGGCTCTTTGGCTAAAGGTCATAGTAAATGTAGTTGTTTGAAGGTGTGTCTGGGCTGTGATAATGCCGAGAGAAACAGCAGGCTGCCTTCCCAACGTTAATGTCCCCAATTTACCATCTAATTACCGCTCGGCTGGCTTCATAGCCACACTTATCTAACCAAGACCCAGGCAATTTAATTTCTGATTGTATAACCGCAGTGATGGAGGGAGAGTTGTGGAGAGAGGGCACAGAGAAGGAGGGAGATGTGGACTAATGTTAATAAATTAGAGATGGTGAGAGAAAGAGAATGAGGGAGACAGAAAAAAATGGGAAATATTGTTAATAATGTCAGAGGGAAAGGAGTGAAAGAAAAACAGATGTAGAGAGAAGAGTGCTGACACCAATTTGAAAAGTTCACGTCACTCTACTTGTGTCAAGGAAAGAGGGGGATGAGGAGATGTGGAGGAACAGGAGGATGGAGACGAGAGGGGGTAAAATTACTGATAAGAGAAGTATGGGCATATTCAGCTATGAGGGTGAACTTTGAACACTCGGAGGGATGGATGGAGATGGAAGGAGAGTAGGATATTAGTGATGAGAGGTTTGTTGAGTTATTATTGCTCAAGAAGATAAAATAAGTAGATGGAAGTGGGGAAAGAAATAAGGGAAGGACAAAACAGAAGGTTAACAATCCTGGTTTTTGTATAGTAATACTAAATGATTAAAAATGGAGCATAAAAATATGGATGAGCTAAAATATTTTGCCATGAATATTTCCATGTCTATGACCACTTAATCATCCACTGTTATAGACCATATTCGCAGGGCAGCCATCTTCCTCTGTTAGACCCAGAGTTGGAATCTTGAATATTGAACTATTGTGTTCCAAGTTGCATTTCATATAGCACAGGGAAAACTGCAAGTGGTTGTCATGAAATGGGTTGAAGCAGTCAGTATGTTTACATGCACCGCTTACTTGGATTACAGCCACAGTTCAACTATGCTACTCAATCAGACAACTGCAAGTGTCCGAGTATACATGCCTGTGAGAAAATTGAATTATTGGCTGAAGCATGTCATACCCTGGTACGATAGGTGGCGCAGTACCCATTTCAACTAGCGGTAACAGAGCCACCTCCAGCTGACCTCTTTACATCCCCAGCAACAACAAACTCTGCCTCGGCATTCGAGAAAGATGGTGCACGAAGAGCAGGATGAAGCTACATCTTTGTACATTTCATATATGGTGTAAATGATAATTACACAAACTAGATACACAATGACACTCTTGCTTGCAGTGATTTTGGAGGCAAGGTGCCACCATTGTCATCCTTTTATTTCTGGCTCACGGCCCTGGGAAAAAAATCTCGAGCCTGTGCAGAACATAACATCTAAATCCAGTCTGATGGAAAGTATACATGCAGGAGTAATGTGACTATCAATCGAATATTCTAGGTGTTTTAATCTAACTATAAGAAATCCGATCCGGTCCGTTTTTAGTCAGACTAAGGTGTATACATGCATCTTAAAAATCCGATCATAGTTGGAACCCAGTTAGCCCAGTTATTCTGTCATGTAGTGTCATGTAAACGCACTGACTGACATGTTAACAATTTGTTAACAAGGTGAAACCTTGAACACAGCAGTACAATATCTGACCTTCCACACCATGAGCATGAACTCATGAAACAATGCTGCCATGTGAATATGGTCTATTGATAATGGCTGTATTTTTAAGGCTAAGTGACCAAAATGTACACTTTGCTCAGAGCTCCCAATTCACTAATTTGGCTAACCTACAGATCCAACAACTGCTGGTGAGGGTAAATGCACCCTTTCATCTCCTACTTTCACACAATTTCATGTCGATGCATGTCGATTTATGCTATATTGCCCGTTAATACTCTGTCAACACTTTGTCCTCTGTCCTTCCCAATGTTACCATTCCCCCATCCATCAAACTCAATCTCCCTGCCTATCTCTTTCCCACTTCATCCTCCTATCCTTAATCCCATCCCTCCATCCACTGTCCACTTCTTGACTTCCTCATTCTCTCTCTGCCTCCTCTTTTTCACCCTCACTTTCTGTCTCTGTCAACAGCTGAAAAGAGAAGACAGATGACCAGAGAATCAAGACTTACTGACAGCTGCTGTCAGAACACATCTATCAAACACACATAAATCTGGCACGCAAGTAAGCATGTGCGCGCGCGCGCACACACACACACACACACACACACACACACACACACACACAGGTGAGTCATCTCATGGTTAGCCTGGGGATCCGCAGTTTCTCTGTGCAACCGAACCAGGAAACACATCATTACCTCTTTTTATTTTGGTGTCAGATGACTGCTACCTCAAGACATGTTTTTGAATTCCTGAATAGTGAATTACTTCAAGATTATGCAGTAGTGAATTCTACTTTAATGCCAGCAATAATTTTGTTTTGTGCTCTATATTTGAGGAATGTGCAGTACACATTTTAATAAAGCTTTTCAGAAGTAGATAGAGTGTAAAGATATATCATCACAATATGCCATGTCTTTACACATCATAGCTGATACAGCTCCTCATGACTGACACTAAACTGATTACTAGTGTAGAAAACACTGGCTTTAAGATGGCTTGTTCAGTGTAGATTACCAGCAGTGGTGCAGCTGTGTTGATGTCAGTATTAGCTCAGAATGTGGATAAGCTACATGAATGAATAAATTATACTTTTTTGTGTTTGTGTGTATTGGTATCTATTGAAGTGGGTAAGAATCACTGCTTAAAGTAAGTGTGTGTGCGTGTGCGTGTGCATGTGCGTGTGCGTGTGCGTGTGTGTGTGTGTGTGTGTGTGTGTGTGTGTATGCGCAAGGTTGTGAATAGAAAAAACAGTTAATCGTGATTCACAGTGCTGAACTGGGAATGACTGGCCTTGGCATTAATACATTACACACTGAGCACCTAAAATGTGCCTGCGCATATTTGTGTGTGTGTGCCTGCAAGGACTCCAGAACACTTCAATACTAACAAAGCTTTGTCTTGGATAAAGAACTAGAACAAAAACATCTAAAGTATCTCCAGAAATCTATAGAGCTGGTTTGCTTGTACATTTCTGCTTACATAGGACAGCCTCAGTGTAATGTACAGATATCCTGACTGTTCATTGCATCGTATTGTACTAATAATACTTAGGACTGCATTGTTAGGTACAGTGAGATCACAAATGCCTTAACAGCATTTCGTTGTCTTTGAGTATGACTGAAGTCTGTGTACACTACCTGCAGATAGGCGTGCTGTGTTCAGTCATCGATACCAGGAGTTTGAGCGCATACAGTGGGATGGGCTCTACTGCTCGAAGAAGAGACTCATACCTAGACATAAACATGCATGTGTTCAACATTTGGCTTTTGTAGTGTTAATAATTAATGTACTGTTCTGATCATTAGCAACAGAGTGTAAACTGGAACAGATCTGGTGAGAGGGATGGAGAAGAGGGGGAGGGGTGAACGAGAGTCATAATAAGAGTGGGAGCGAAAAGGAAATGTGGGAAGAGGAGCAAAGGAGAGAATTTGAGAGGCAAAGGGGGGAAGAGAAGGATAGATATGAGTGTGAGGTGGAGAAATGGGGACGGAAATAAAGGTGAGCAAGAGATAACACATGAGTTAACCAGAGAACAGTTTAAAAAGGGAGATAAAAATAATAATGGTATAGGAGGAGATGGTATAGATCGACATAGAGCATGCAAACGCAGCTGAAAAGAACACACCACAAATGTCAATGTCTATTCTAAACCTTTCTCACTCTGCCATGATGTGAAATTCTGCAGACTGTATTTGATGAACCACTCATAAAGATAGACACTTGACACTTAGCTGGATCCAACAAGTACTCGGATGTGAGGTGGACCACAGAAGCAGGACGCAAGACAAAAAATACTTGATATATTCTATTCTAAAGTGCTGGAGGTTTCAATAAGTCATTCCCATATTACTAGTATCCATAATAAGACTGTCTTGGCAAAAAGTATAATGCTTAAACTTTTATTGAACTGGCTACCACTACCACTCTAGCTGTTTTGGCGGAAAAAATTGTCTAAGGAAAATTCAAGAAATTGAGAAACAAATCAATTACAATATCACTGGCACCTACCAGAGGGTAGGAATAATTTTGATGATGGTCTCATTTACATTAATATTGATATTTTGAAATGCTCCTCAAATAACCTTTAACTATTTCCTGTTCCCACAGAAACAAAAAGTCAAGTAGTAGAGAGAGACATTAATATACTTAGAAAGAGTCAGACCAACCTTGGAAGCAGAGTTTTAAGGATGAGAGTTAACATTTGACTACGGGAGCTTCCATCATCTGCTCCCTCTGCTGCTTTTCCTCCTTTATCGCTTCTCTCTTTCTTTTCCTCTGTTTTCTCATTGTCCTCAGTCCTATCATTCTCCTGAACCAGCAGGACGAGACTGAGTTCAGACAGCACCCTCAGAACAAACACAGACCACTCCACTGGAATGCACACAAACAGAAAGAAGGCGAGCATTAATATAAGATACAAGAAGTGTTCAGTATACTGTTTTAGTGTGAACTCAGTTGTAGCTTCGCTTCTTAGTTGCATCTTTGTTTACAAGGGGGCCATACTATAATAACCATAACAGTGTCCAACACTCTAAGTGGAAATTGATGATTTAGAGGCAATACTATTGCCAGAATGTAAGAATCAACTTCAGTATTTCCATATACCACTATATACCAATATAGCTAAACATTTAAATAAAGCAGAGGCGGACTCAACGTTACAAGCTCTTTTTGAGTAGCATAGCATGACACGATAACAATAAACGATAAGTAAACACAGTATTAATGGCCCACACACACCAAGGATGTTATTTAACCCTGAGAAACTGGCTCCATGAAACATCCTCCTACTCTGCTGTGCTGGGACCCACAGAAACCAAACATAATGACTCAGTGAGGGTCAAAAATCAAAACACTTTAGAGGATAATTACATGGCGCTTTTCATACTGCAAAGATTTTCATGACCTTACACACTCAAGGTTTGTTTCTCTCACTCACCATCTCCCTTGTTCTTTCTTTCATCTCTTTTCTCTACACACACCTGTCTTCATGAATCTATCATCTGTCATCCTGAAATGAATCTGTCCATCTATCTATTGAGGAATGTATGTTTAGTATCTATTAAAGTATCTTTCTAAGGTTTTTTTAAAAAATTTTTTTTACGTTTTCTCTTTGTTTGACAGAATCAAGGGGAAAGAAAAGGGGATGTGTTAGGCAACAAAGGTCCTCGTTTGAAGTCTTGTACTCTTTCCCATTTGCAACCACTCTGTTTTTTTTCTTCCTCCTACTCCTCCTCCTTCACTCTGACATTAGCTTCTATTTTCACTTTGTCTCATTCCCTCTTCCTTCACCCAAATATGGCCAACTTACCATTTCTGCTGAAAGCCAGTGTTGTCAGAGGAGGCAGGATGTCATTCACAACCTGCGAGAGACATTAATGGATACAAATAAAACTTTACACATTACACTGTATTGCTCCACTAGTAAAAGCAAAAATCTGGCAGAATCAGTTATAATCTGGTGTCATATACTGCACTGTAAGTCCATCTGCACATGATGTCTGAGTGCTGAATCTTGTGTACTGCTTGAAACAACTGTGAAAATTCTGTAGCAGTAGAAAATGATGTAGAAAATGTACCAGCATGTGTCCATGAGCTGAAACTTTAATACATAAAAGAAGTTTATATTCAGTGTCAGTGTTGAACATAAACAGTATAGGTGTTATCAGTGGTTCAGTTGGTCCAACGGTATCTACTTTGATGGAAAAAAAAATATATATTAAAGAAAGTAATTTCAGCTTTTCTTCTAGAAAACTACTAAACATACAGCAAATCTGAAAACAGGATGTAGTTTTACACCGAACTAAAAGGAAGACACTGCACTTTATTAATTCAGTGGGCAACAACCACACAGACCACTGCCACAGAGGATCAAATTACTATGGAAATGCATTGTTGAATGATCTCTTTGATCACACACACACACACACACACACACACAAATGTACTTCCACAACTGTCAAAGCCCTTATTTAGGTATGAATGTGTATTGCATGAATTTGCATGATTACTAATATTACCATAGAAACAACACTAATGCTGAGTGAGTGTGTGAGGTCATTACATTGAAAGCCAGAGAAAGGAAACTACAAAGGATGTTGTCCACCACTTAATGGCATGTGTATTAATATCAAAACCATCAAAAGACTGGACAGACAGAGAGAGCGAGAGAGAGAGAGCGAGAGAGAGAGAGAGAGAGAGAGAGAGAGAGAGAGAGAGAGAGAGACAGAGACAGAGAGAGAGAGAGAGACAGAGAGAGAGAGAGAGAGAGACAGAGAGAGAGAGACAGAGTGTGTGGAGGGGGCAAATTTCTCTGAGCTATGAACTATGGGTGACATGTCCTTTCACGGTCTGAAATCCTTTTCTTTTCCTGTTTACTTTTTTTTTTTTTCTTTTGCTCTCTTACCTAGTTATTCTTCTCCCTACTGGACAAGTTTTGCATGTTTTTCCTATCACAACCATAACAGCAACAAAAGATGATTTTCCTTCACTTGTGGTAAAGACAAAAAAGTAATATACAAATACATTTTACTGAATGCTGTATTCTGTGTTGTATTTGCAAATTATAGATGATAGGTGCTCTTCTCCTATTCTACTGTTTTTTCTGCTAGTATACAAACTAATAAACCTCATGTGTACATTGTTGATTAGGCAGTACACAAAACTACCACCATATTGCCTGCTATGCTAAAGCAACTAGATATCATGAATTCATCAACAAACAGGCTATTGTTAACATGCAGCTCCCAGATACAGACATGCTCAATATATTTTGGTCTTAGTAGGAGATAGAATGATCAACACTCCCCATTCACCATTAT
>JARJLU010004081.1:0-24327 GCA_030272975.1 Sparidentex hasta
TATATATAAAACATCTGAGCACACACTGCTGACAAAGCTCACATCACAACACACACAACACACAAGGAGTATGAGAAGGAGAATACAATCTCTGCTCACAATGCCATTAGTCCACTATAGCTTTACTTAACAATTGGCTCTTTGCTGCTATATTAATCTCATATTTTTCACCTTTAACAGCTTTAAATTATTAAAGTTGATGTCAGCAAAACACACACATGCATGAACATGTTTAGCAACCCTGCTGCTGATATACTGAAGGAGGAGGAGATGTGTGGAATTATAATATTACTATAGGGAATTAAGTCATATTGAAACGCTTTAGTACTTCAAAGACAGCTTAACATATGTATTTTTGCAAGGACTTACCATTGACAAAAATATGTATTTGATGATATAATGATATATGTTCTGTTGTTGCAACTTACCATCACTTGCACTTGGCATCCTTCGATGTTCCCCAATAAATGGGGAAACATGTTCTCACTTTAATTTCAGCAGCGTGGTTTCAAACAATGATGCCCTATCTACTCCTCTAGGCTCAGCGCTCATATAATGAGAAGACAGAAACTGTGTCATTTAAGATAACTTACTTAAATTACTTATAAAGTTAAAAACAGATCAGTCTTGAAAGTTGGTCACAAAGAGAATGCAAACCCCATTTTCAACAGGGAAAGTCCAGTATTTTACCCATTTAACCACTGGTCACTTATCTTTACCCTACAATTATTAAATTTACTGTCAGGTATCCATGATCAGCACAAAGTTCTCAGAGTTAAACAGACATTACATTACCTTAAAACCATAAAAGACTTTGTAACTTTGTAAACTTGCATTCTCTGTATGAATGCCATTCACTGTCAAATTAAATTTTAGGTTCTAAGTGTATCTAGACCAAACATGACAAGTCGCTTCAGCAGCTGCTCTTTTACCACTACAAAAAAGTGTTGGGGGAGTGGATTAAGGCAATGGAGCACACTGATAAGTTAAACACAAAGATCTTCAAGTGTATTTTTGTGTGAGGGGAAGGTTTGCATGATGTGGTGCACTGGCTGCAGGAGAAGCCACGAATCTGAGGCTGGTAATCAGTGTGCCAATTTCCAGTCCTGCTACCAGCGCCAGGCCTGCCATGGGCTCACACACTGGGTATACGGGAGCTGCTAGGCTGATAGCAGCCAGACAGTGTGGAGAAATGTTCCTTTAGATTAGGGCCTTGCGCCTTTCAATCATCAGGGATGGAGAAGGGGATTGACACATCACAGACAGGCTGGAAGGACGGAGATGCTGGAGGAGAGTGTGTGTGTCAGTCAGAATATCTGGTGGAGACCAAGAGTGGCTGATGGAAGCACAGGGCAATGCTGGCCTAAAGTGCTCCTCGTCAGCCATTCTCCCAAGTATGCAAGTTTCCCCCTTTTTTTTTAACTCCAAGCATGTTCATATGTATGTCTGTATTGATTTGGTTGCTCTCATTATATATTAGCTATGAGCTAGTTTAAGAAAGAAAGCGGTCACAAGACACCAAGCTCAGGAATTTACAGTTTGGTCAAGAGATTACAAACACAACAAAAATCATGTGAGGAACATGATCTCTTTTTTCTGTGATGGAATCACTGAAACACATAATACTTCGAGTGTGTGTATTTGTGTGTGTGTCTGTCATTTCCTCCTTTTGATTCTCCCTCATCCCTCTATGTCTTCACCTTCCTGCTTCCCATCCACTCACCTCTAATTTCACTATCAGAGCTGAACCTTTTAAATTCTCTCACCCCTCATCACTCTCATTGATCCTTAAACCTTAACGCCTCTTTCAACCTTTATTAGCCATCTCTGCACTCCAAACTCAATACTGTACTTCTTTATTTCAAACCAATTTTCTTGGTGTACCTTCTTGTCACCTGTCCCATTATTCGTTCCCTTACTTCGAGCCATTCTCTTTCTCTCTTACCTTTAGTCCCTCTATCATAAGTTCACCCCCTTTAACCTCTACCAGTCTAAAGATGACATCTTGACTCAACACTGGGAGTTAACTGTCTATGCTCCTGGTTTAACAGATAACACACACAGAAAAGCAACACACACAGAAAAGCAGCACATACAGATACTCAAACTTTAACGCTGTGCCTGTGTCAGAAAACAAATTTTACCTCAGTGTCAGGAGATTATTTTATTCAATGGTTCATTAAAATGCAAAACCTTATTTGTTTATATTCAAGGTACTTTGATTTTGAAATAATAATACAGTATAAAGTGTATGTTTGAATGAAGCAACATTGACTCCAGATGCTGATTATTGTAAAACATTTTAAAACCATTGAATAAACTGGCCAGCAAGCAACATTTAACAAGGAAACATGGGGGAAAAAGCTGTTTCCTGTATCTCTGGAATGGTAACATTTTAAAGATATTTAAATTGTTTTGGGAGGTCTAGGATTTGAATGGTTAGCTCAACATTGCAGCAAACTGGAAGCTTTTATACAAACATATTATCCTCCAGTTGCTACGTTCAGCCATCCATGACTAGATGGATCAAAGTGAGAAACAAAGGTTTTATCACATGTGGACAAAGTGATGAGGGTGCATCTTGTGCCATTTGTGAAGACTGCAATGAGAGAAGGGTTACCATGCACAGTATGGAAATGCATTCTCAACCCAAATAAATCTGACTCTCAGCTGTGACAATATGCATAAAGTGTGCCTCCATGCTCCATTATAATTACCTACTGTATGATAACCCTATACTCACCCACAATACACATGCACACACAAAGTGCTTGGTAAATAATAGTAACCATTATTACGCCTGCCATTATAATGCTTAATTTGAGGTCATTTAAATAACTCTGTTGAGGAGGATAACGAGCAAGGAGCGCTGGGCAAGCAGGAAAACACTGATGTACATGAGTGGTCTGGGGTGTGATTGAATAGCCCTGAGAGGAGCTTCTTCAACATCTATGTCACACTGGAAGGCTAGAAGGAGGAAGGACCAAGGCACTTCTTTACATACTACTTCGGCTGTGAAGCATGATTACTTTTTGAAATTGGTATAACACATTATTACTCTTTTCAGTTCCAAAATCAAAATCTTACAGGCAACCTATTATGCTTTTCCAGTTTGTATATATGCTCTTGTGCATGTAAGAGATCCAAAAGAAAACAAATTAAAAAGTCTGCACGAACAGAAAGTCCACTCTCACACAGAAAACACTGCTGTTTTTTTTTTTTTTGGTCTTGAAGCTATTCTACTGATTACCCAAAAATGAAATTATGAACCCGAAAATAAGAACACTATGTCTCCTTTAATGCAACACTACACATTCTAAAACAAATGTTGCTTGTTGAATTTAGAACAAATCAACTGCAAAAGCGAAATTTGTGACTGCAGCCATGGAATACATGTGAAAACTTTTTGGCAAATGGTAACAATTAATGTAACTCAGCCGGCAACTAACAATTATTTTCATTGTTGATTTATCTGTTGATTTGATTACACATAATCAATAAAAAAAATTTCTACAAAATCTCAGAAATCCATTCTCAAATGTCTGTTTTGTCCACAACCTGAAGACATTCAGTTAGCTATCATAGAGGAGTAAAGAAAGCTGAAGATATTTGCCTTCAAGAAAATAATAATTTGAAAGTTGACAACTAATCCCTTAAAAAACTGCATCTCTAATTTTGTACTGTCCTGTCATGAGGTTTCCCAGATGATATTGCTATCACACACGCTCCTCTGTCATCCCCAGTCAGAGGGTTTACTATTGTTGAAACTTTCTCAGGAGGTTTTCCTTCCTAAAGAAAATGTCTATATTAGCTGCAAATTCATTTTTAGAAATTGAAGGCTTTTGTTATTTTGTTATTTTGTCTAATAGCTTGGATATAAAAACACTTTCAACACTTTGATGGCTACTTTGATGGCTACTGACAATGAATTTCTCCACCATACAGGAAAAAGAGAATGTGTGGGAATTGCCAGCCAGCCAGCCAGCCAGCCAGCCAGGAAATGACAAGGGATTAGAATGACAGCCATTTGCATATCAAGAATTTTAAGTAGCAAGGAAGAAAATACCGAACCCTCCAGCCTGCAAGGTCATCCAAAAGATAGTTTTTTTCCTTCTCTTCATAATTTATTTTGCATATCATGCACTATGGACACACTGTAGATTAAAAAGGCGGCTTTAGCATATCACACCATCCCTGATAGGGAACAGCTCCCACCTAGACTTCTCCGAGACACCATGCCACCACCACACACCCTCATCAAACTGACATATGCACGCGCGTGCACACACACACACACACACACACACACACACACACACACACACACACACACACACACACACACACACACACACACACACACACACACACATTGTTTTAAGACAAACTAAACATTGGCGAAAAGAAAATGAAAATTGCCAGAGCCTCTAATCCAATCCATGTTTATCAGCCTTTAATTTGGATGTTTTCCTTTTTTTCATATCAACATGAGCCACAAAGTCAATGTGTGGCTAGGTGCTGCTGGCTGAAAAAAAGAGGAGAGAAAAAGAACGACTAGACACAAAAAGAATCACCCCGACTATCAGCTATGACTAAGGAATTTATTTAGATTGACATACAAACAACTCATTACACACTGAAGAGACAGTGTCAAACATGTCGATTGGAAAATGTTGTCTCCATTAATGAATTGTATTATCTTTTAGCAGCTGGCAGAAAGAAGGAATTAAAATGTTCTATTGTTGTTTTTTCTGTTTCATGTAAATATCAGGCTGTCTGAACAACAGTAATGACTGGGAACAAGAATTATTTGAACAAATCATTTAAATAAATTAGTGATTATCATCATAAGGACAGAACAAACTGTGAACAGGAAGGGAAATGTTAAAAAATCATATCGAGAAATGATTATATTTCATGCTAGAATAAATTTAATTATTGTCACTATTGAAATATGGTTAGATTAAAATTCAGTGAATTTATTCTTTCTATATAAATGAGATTGCATGAGATGTACCAGGATGTGGCACGTATTCAACAGTGGCACTCATCCCAGCTGAAGGACAGGGATGTGGTCCGTTTCTATCCAATGTTTTAGAAAAAGCAGTTTCTACTCAACTTTTAGCTTTTATGTCTCACAACAATATCTTTGAGACATTCCAGTCTGATTTTAAAGCTTTACACAGCACAGAAACTGCCCTCCTCAAGGTAAGCAACGACTTTCGTTTAGCAGCCGTTAGGGAAGAGAGCGCAATTTTAATCATTTTAGATTCAAGTGCAGCTTTTGACACTGCTGATTATGCCATTTTATTAGACCGTATTAAAGGTAATGCTTGTAGTTGGTTTTATTCTTACTTTTTAGACAGAACCTTCCCACCAAAGGTAATTACTCTTCAACTACAAAGCCTGTTACCTGTTGGCGTACCGCAAAGTTCTATCTTAGGTCAGATTTTATTTTCTATCTATATGCTCCCACTCAAGCAGGTTATCAAGCAGGTTCACGGCTATGCAGATGACACACTGCTGAGTCCCAGTGACCTAAAAAGCCTAAGACATTAACTGTTGAATGGCCCGACATTTCCTAAAACTCCATAACTGTTCAGCTCCCCAACATCCCTCAACATAAAACCCACCGTATGAAATCTGCATTGATCTTTCCAGACTAGATGACACTTCCTTCTCTCCGGTATCAATCAGAAATGAATCTCTCACCTCCAAGTGGTAAATGACTCCGCAGCTAGGGTTTTAACTGGTTCTAACAGACGACATCACCTTACCCAAGTCCGAGCTTTCCTTCATTGGCTCCACATCAGTTTTAGAATTGATTTTAAGATTTTACTGATCACTTTAAAAGCACTCTTAGGTCTGGTTCCGACCTATGTAGCAGACATTTTAATTCTAAATTAATTCTAAAAGAGCCAGCTTAAGCCTTAGATCCTCAGGTAGGGCCCCTCTAACCATTCCAGAGTCAAGGCTAAAATCTGAAGGTGATCGTGACTTCGCTATCAGGACCCTTCAGCTTTGGAACACCCTGCCTGATGAGATAAGGCTCACATGGTCGGTAACATCTGTATATCACTTCTCAAAACCCATTTTTATAGAATAAACTTTATGTGACGTTGTTTACTTACTTTTACTTCTACCTTCTGAGTTTATTATATTAATCTATTTCTTTATTTATTCTAACTAATCTATTCAATTTCTTTATTTACCTTTTTTATTCATTTTGATTTTATTATTTCTGTTTTTCAATTGTTTGTTTCTAAATACTTAGCCATAAATGCCATTTATTTAATTTGTTTACTTTTATATTTACATTTAGGGCATTTCGCAGACGCTTTTTGTCCAGAGTGACTTACAATAAGTACATTTGTCACAAGACAAAAACCACGACATATCACTGTCAATAAAGGAAAAAATAAAAAAATTAAAAAAGGGGAGGGAGTTATCGTATGCTGGGTGGAGGTGAAGTCTTGGGTCTTTTGCGGAAGATGGAGCGTAATTCCGCTGTCCTGATATTGGTCGGGAGTTCGTTCCACCAGTCAGGTGCCAAAACAGGGAAGAGTCGTGACTTCCCTGAGTGGGCTTAGTTTGCTCTCAGCGATGGCGGTACCATCCTGACGTAGTAGAGCGAAATGCTCGCTGGGGCGTGACCAGTGTTTGGACATAGATAGTTTCAGTTCCAATGACGGCCTTGAAGCCCGGCATCATCGCCTTGAATCTGATGCTGGCTGCAACAGGAAGCCAGTGGAGGTCATAGAGGAGGGGGGGTCACATGTGACAATTTAGGTAGACCATAAAAACAAGGCATGCTGCAGCGTTCTGGATATGCTGCAACAGTTTAGTCCCAGGGGCTGGGATTCCAGCCAAGAGGGAGCTGCAGTAGTCCATGTGGGAGATGACCAGTGCTTGGACCAGGAGTTGAATTGCTTCCTTTGATCAGGCCACAGCAGTGATGTTGAGGGTGCAGGACAGTCCGTTGTTGAGGATTACGTCAAGGTTCCTCGCCGTCTACGAAGGAGATACCGCAACATCCTCGACTGACAGGTCCATGCAAGGGCAGTCTTTACCCGAGAGGATGAAGATGAGTTCAATTTTACTAAGGGTGAGTTTGAGGTGATGCGCAGCTGTCCAAGCGGAGATGTCTGCCAAACATTCCGAGATGCTGTAATGTGGGTATTGGAGGAGGATGGAAAAGAGAGGAACAGTCGGGTGTTGTCTACATAACAGTGGCAAGAGAATCCATGTAATGGGATTGCAGAGCCTAGTTTTGTTTATTTTTATTTTATTTCATCTATTGCTCTTGACAGGGTATGTAATGTTTATACAAATACAAAGTTGATTGTGGCAAATAAGATCTTGATTGTATTTATTATTCATTCTAGTAGAAATGGTTTTTCCACTTTAAGTGGTGCACAAGGCTAGATTGTAAATACAGGACATTGAGGATTATTAGTATCATTATTATTATTCTCCCATCCATTCTGTGATCGGTATTGGCAGATTTATGATTCCTGTGATCCGTGATCAGATCGGCCCCAAAAAATGCTGATCGGAGCATCCCTAATCTAGAGTATAGTGAAAACAGAAGTGGTCCTAATGCTGAGCCTTGAGGGACACCAGTTCAGCCAGAGTGGAGAGGAGGATTTGGTGGTTGACTGTGTCAAATGCAGAGGTATAAATTAAGGAGAATGAAGATTGAAGAGCTGAACAAGGCTCTGGCGGCACCAAGTGACTGGCTCAGTCACCATGAGAAGGGCCCTCTTAGTTGAGTGAGTAGTCCTAAAACCTACCTGTCCCTTGCAATTTACACTAATATCTTTTAGTCTACTTCCTTCCGCACTTTGTGAACTGTATTTTAAAAAAGTGATATATATATATATAAAATGTATCATATTATCATCATCATTATGATTATTATTATTATTATTATTATTATTATTATTATTATTACTAATATTCAACTGAGGAGAAGAAGCACTCCTGCGCTTCCCTCAGTGTGTGCCTGGATCTCAGTCTGTGGATCAGGTAAGATGGGTCATAAATCATCCTGATCAATAACAGATGGAATCAGAGGGCCCTTAATGAGTTAAAAATTAATTATATCACCTGCTGAAATCCTCCAGCAGCAGAAACCATATGTGGACTTTACATTAAAAATGCGCATTTGTGCATGAAGAACAGCTAATTAACTTTGGAACTTTGTTTAAAACGCCTGACTTGCTGACAGGATCGGTTAGTATTACATGTTAATTTATGTTCTGTTTATGTGTCTGTGTCTTCTATACATAGAAAGGTCACACACAGTCCAGATTCATATAGTAAAACAGTTCAGTAAATCCTGACATCCTGTCTAAACATATTAATTTAGAAGCTAAAAGTTTAATTCTGTTTCCTTTGGAGATTTTTTAGCTACAGCTTTTAGTTTTGCTGATTACATGTGTAATGATATTTGTTATAGTTATATATTTGTTATTTATTATATACATTACTGCTTGCATGGAAATGTTTAAAATAATGGAGGGCAGTATCTCAAATCATGATATTGGAGAATATATGTACGATATGAACCCACCTGTCGTCTGCTATTTAGAGGACATGTTTTTTAGATCATGCCTTTGACTTCTGACCAACACTTCACTTTACAACTAACATGCTTGCACCCATGGGTTCACAAATGGGCACAAGAACATTTGTTAATTACACAGAGAAGTGTAACAAGTGAAAGCAGGACATCCCAAGCCGTGTCTATGATGGTCAAAACAGATATTTTCAGTTGAAACGTGATCTCTTCCTTGCCAAGTGCCTAAACCTCACCAGACACTAGAGTTGGAACACATAAACTTGAAAACTGAAACATAATGCTTCAATATACAGAAATGTGAAGTTTCAACATATGCTTGGTTTGCAAAAATGTACATTTCCAACATTTATTCAGCCAATTGAGTCTTTGAAAAAGTAGGTAAGTTTTGCTCTCTCCTGTAGCACTGTGTGAACAAGAACACATTAGCCAGTAACTCCAACCCCACTGTGACATGCAGGGCAAAGAAGAAGAAAGAAGAAACAATAAAAAGATAGAGAAAGAGAGGGAGAGATGTATGCTCTTAGGGACGGGAGGGAGGAGAAGAGGGAGAGGAGGGAGAGGGGGGAGAGGAGGGTGGCTGTTAGTGGGGTTGTTGGTGGGTGATGGAGAGACCAGAGGAGGAGAAGACGGAGGGAGGGAGGGAGGGAGGAATGGGAGGGGGAAGGGGGGGCTTGACGATAAGAGAAAAATTCAGACCGGTCAAAGTTTCCTTTTTGCCAATCGTGCTCCTGATAAAGACAGCGCCTGCTCCGGAGCTGATAGAGGGGCTATCTCTCTCCCTTACTCTCTCTTCCACCTCCTCCATCCCCCTCCCCCACCCCTGCCTCGCTCACCCAGCAGTTAGTTTGTGAGGAGGAGAGAAGGAAGAAAAAACGAAGGGGCACTATCAGTGCAGCATCATGGTGCTACCATCAACCAGCCACGGCGCAGCAATTAATATCGCTCCAATTACTGTTAAAGGGACAAGGCTGGGACAGGACGATAATGAACACATCCTCTCTTCCCCACCAGAGGAATTAAAACACATGTGCACGCGCACACACACACACACACACACGAACACACACGCTCGACTCTGGGTAGACACATGCACAAACGTACATTAAACGTGTGCAGCTTGAAAAGGAAATAATGCAAGATACTGTGGTAATCTTCTTGCATTGTTTAACTCATTGAAGACAACAGACAGAGAGAAATAAATAACCAAACAAACCTCGATAAGAGAGGAAACAAATAAAAGTATGGCGATTTACTTCTTATCTTCTAGTGTGTGTGTGTGTGTGTGTGTGTGTGTGTTTGTAGCATCTTGAATACATTTTCTCCCAGCCTGTCACATTCACATCTCATGTTTAGGGAAACAGTAGGCGATAGACCCTCAAAGACACTCAGAAGAGACAAGACAGAAGAACACAATGCAAAGAACATCTCCAAGACACACAGACATAGCTACATAGGGCTGGGAGATCCACTAAGTAAGCCTGGCAATTTACATTGTTAGCGAAAAGGAGGTAGTTTCACATGTATGCATTAAATGCAAAGCACTGGAAAGCCTATGAGAATATACCCCAGAGGAACGAGCTATGAATGACACGCGAACAGCCAATTATTTAACAGACACATCCTATGTCAGCTCTCCCGCTCATTTCAACAGCCCACCAAAACCTTGGGTACTACGAGTGATACAAAAACAGCCAAGCATTTACCAGGTGTGTAGTTCGGTTGTATCATCGCTGTGTGACTGACAACAACAGCTGAGTGTAGAGTGAGGCGTTACTATGGATCCAATTGCAGTGCAGACCAACTCTACTCCGCCTGTAAGACTATTACGTCACACACTGGCTGTGGTAATGTCGCTGCTGGAGTGTCTTCGAGCAAACAGTCCGACTCTGGCTGCTGCTGCTCTGCCACCCGGCCTGTTTGCACTTGCCCATGAGCCCAGAGACACTACAGTGGCATCAGCCATAGTGGTTGGCACAACCATTGGGACGTTGTGTTAGCATAAATCATGACCTGTGTGCATTGATAGGTTAAATTAAACTTTTTCACCTCTTATCCAAGAGACCTCTTTAGTTCTAACTCACTGGAGGGTTGTCATATTTTGAACTGAAGAGGCATCTTGGATGAGAGATCCAAGAAGCTGAAACAAGTCCAATTGCAATAGCACTTTATTTGGTTTAGGAAAATATGGTTTAGGTTATAATCAACACTTTCACAACCCCCTGTGTAAAACCAAATAATGGAAGGATGTGTTGCCCTCTGAATTGAATTCATGGTTCACTTTCACTTTGCTTCATTACAATTACTTCCAAATACTGAATGAATATATTTATTGTCTGAAGAGAACCCCTGCGAGGATACTGACCTGGACCCCTCCATGGTAACACCTCTTCCTCTTCTGTCCCTTCCTCTTGCTCCTCTCTGCTGATGTGTGTTAAACCTTGCTCCGCCTCATCCACCTCTTCATTATCAAGGCTTCCTTGAGAGTCCTGCATCCTGGGTTCTGCATATACAACACAAACAGTTACATTTAGAAAACGTTCAAAAACGATTTATCAGCTCCAGGCAGCTTCAGTCCGAAGCTTCAGTATTGGCCTTCGACACAGGGTTCCTCATTCTTTAAATACTGTGTGTCTAAATGTGTTGTTTGTGTCTGTGTATCATATGTATGTCTGGGCTATGGCTGTTCCTGTCCCTTGATCAAAGGCAGTTCTGAAATGAGTGTCTAAGCTGTGTAACACTACACCTCGCCATGCAGAGATGTAACCTTTGTTTCTTGTTACAATTCTGGAGAATCAAAGTGTCATCAGAAACAATGACAACATTCTCCCTTTAGTTTGGTCTTTTTGTTAGCTCTTTCTTTCCATCTTCCAACAGTTTTTCTTCATCAGTGAATGTAGGCAGATCTAACTAGGCTTGTCTTTTCCTCCAGTTTTGTCTTCTGCTCTAACTTTTAATCTGCTCCCCCTCCATCCCCTTAGCCTGTCACCTTCAGCAGAAACTAAGGCTGTCTGTGTTCCTCTAATCAGCATTGATACCCCTGCTATTGATCAAGCTGATTACACAGCCTCCTGTTTGCTGATCAAAGAGATCTGTATGTGGTCCTGCACATGGCTAGACTGTGTGTGTGTGTGTGTGTGTGTGTGTGTGTGTGTGTGTGTGTGTGTGTGTGTGCATCTGAATATGTGTGTATTATCCAGCATGCATATATGTGAACCCTGAACTTTGCCTGTGCGGCTGTTATCAGCCGTATCATCACACCGTTGGGTCCCTCCCTATTAGTGGGATTCATGATTAGTAAGATTAGATTAATAGTTACATCACAGCACCCAAGGCTATCTGAGCCAAGATCTAGGTTTTGTTCTGGTCTTGCATCATCATCGGGCCAAGGGTTAAGGAGAGTCAAAGCTGACTCTACGGAAACAGATCACAAACACATCACTATTAATCTCTATAGAAAATGTCACTGTAGTTACAACAACATAAAGTGAGCCAGTCCTCAAGGCATTAATTTAAGATGATAGATGAGGGAACTATTTAAAACACTGAGAATTGTTTCTGAATGCACTTGAGTAAATCATTTAATTCTAGTACTTCTGGTTATTGGGTAGTATAGATATGATGGTATGGGTATGATGAAGTACCTCCACAAACTCAATTGTTGCAGAAAGGAAAAGCACTTTGTCAGATATTTTCTTTATCAAAACAATGAGTGTAAATGGTCAATAGTTATTAGGTATTATGTGTGAAAATAGAAAATCCAGCTAAGCAGCCACTACTTTTTTCATATAACAACAATAACTGCTGGACCACTGCTGACCAATCTGCCCCAAAACTGGGAGAAGAAGAACCAATAAAGTCTGCTGATTAAGTCACGGGATCCCCTCGTCAACATAAAAGGTTCTACAAGCACCACAAATAAAAAAAAATAAAAAAAGAAAAGCTAATGGCAGATGGATCAAAACATACCTTGAGGGTGAGCCAGAGTCAGGCAGCTAGACAGAAAATGTTTAATTTGCTTGAAATAGCAATTTCTGTAGTTAAAAATCTTTTATTTGACAGACTGTTCTACACTCGAGATTCAGTCAGATTCATTAGGATGTCAAGTCTATTTAAGGATAGATTAACTTTTTTGTATTCCTTATATATAAGCATAATGTAGGTTGTTTACAGCATAATAACATCTGATCGAATGTGATGGAAGTTAAATGATCATTGTGTCTATATATAATATGCAACTTGCCAAATGCTTGGAAATGGAAAGAGTGCTTGAATTTACTATTGAAAATATGCATGAACCAAAAGTTTAGGTTATATAATCACATAATTACTGAATTCAGTTTGAAGACTGAATCAGAAATTTGCAAAACCTAATGCATGTTTTGTGTTCAAATAAATCATATTGTTTTGCTTGGAAAGATTTCCTATGCCCTTCTTACAAAAAACACGTGATTTCATAAATTTTCACTGTGGCCCAACATTTCTGTGTGTGCTACAACCTAAAGAGCACATGAAGCCCCTTGGGAAAAAGTTCATGTCAAGCCCTGATCCCCCAAACAGCACACTGTATTCTTGGAATTAGCCCATTTCTTGGTCGGCCAAAGAAATTAACAGCTACCTTTTTGCTATGGGTTTTGGCTGCAGCAGTAGGGATATTAGGTCATCACAGATAATAAGTATTGTAGAGAAATGTAAAAGACATAGCACAACTACATATCTGGAACTGGAAGAACAAGAAACTGGTACCAGAACCTCAATAAAGAAGGAAAAATATCTTATTGAAAGCAATCAAAAGGATTTCCTAGTATACTGTTATGTTTAAGGTAGTATGAATTTTGTGAACTTGATAAAGCAAGTAGGTTAAGACTAAGCAATAATATGAAGAGATTGACTATTTTTGTTTGTTCTGTGTTGTGCTAAAAATGCACAAAAATTATGCTGTAAGGGACAAGACATCACAAGTGTTATTGAAGAAAATGTTAGGTTTGGTAAAACAGAGATTATTATAATAAACTCAACCTTCTCTCCTCCTAACTTTTGCTCTTCTCTTCGCTTCGCTTCCTCTTACCCAGCTCCTTTTTTGTGCTCTCCCTCTCCCTTTCATCCTACCCTGTCTTCAGCCTCCACCCCGATAACACCTGGGCTTACTGCACAAAGCCTGTGTTTACCCTTGCATTCCCGCTCCGATAAACAGCAATAGGGCCCGATCGATACGGGCCATAAATGTCCTGCAGCCACGTGACGCCCTCACACTCTGCTCTTAATGTAACAGTTGAGAGACTGGATCTGCATTGTCAAATAAATCAACATATATACAAAAAGAAAAGCAGATGCACATACACACACCATCCATCTTCATGTCACATCCACCTTTCAACCTCATCCACACACAAACACTCATACACAGCGACATACTGTACACACACAAAAGCAAGCAGACATACACGAACATGCACGCAGACACACACCTCCCCCGTGCCTAAACAGTGCCATTATTTTCAGCTATAAATCACAGTGAATGGCACATTGATTTTATCCTGCAGGGGCTGAAGCGAGGGAGGGGAGCTGGAGACACAGTTATTGCGTTTAATATTATCAATATTATCTCCCATATCATCTCAGACAGGGAGGCAGGTATCAGGAGGAGTCGACAGACACTTTTCTGCCAAATCCCCTCCTCCCTCTCCACCACCATCCCTCCCCCCATAGCAAGACAGTCTCCATCAATCTGATAAGATGAACCTCCCCTGTCACACCTGCAGGGCAAAGTCACCCAACAATCTTGCCTCCTAACTTCTAAAAAGCTTTATACATGTCTCTTTCTGATTTTAATAATGCCTTTTGTGTCTCAAATCTTTTCTTTACATATGTACCTGGTCAACAACCGTGATGCTACAGTCTCTCTTTTGGTCAGTTTGGTGGTAGATAAAGCTCACAGGAACTGGATAAAAGCAAACCATGGAACTTCTGGTCTTTGACCTCACACATATCAACTACAGATGGCGGAACATTCAGCAATGCATTCATTCAGCTACAGTTCTGCTGCACACTGACAAGCATCAGCAAACTTCACAGCCCAATACACAATCAAGATAGTGACGCACACTGTAGAGTAAGTAAGAATAAAATACGTTTTGGGTCACACAATAAGTTAGAAAGTTATTATGCATCTGTGCCATCAAATGGGAATGATGACTAAAACAAGCCTGTTAGCAGTGCTGCTAATGGAGCTAAAACAGCTCCATTAGAATAAAAAAACAAAAATGGTTGTTTTGAACTTGAAGCTAAGAAAACAAGTGACAACAGTACAACTGACAGAAACAAACAACAACTTACGGCAAGTCTGAAGAGACACACATTCACTCTCAAATTGGGGGTCTTTTTAAATCATGATGTCATAATGGTACAGGCATCGTACATTGGCTGAACCCTACTGGGCAGGGTCCCAGAATTTATAGTCTCAGGCCTCCACATTACAGCTGTAAATAAATCATCCATTGATTACTTTTTTGACGTACCATTTTAAGGTTTCCTCTATTTAAAAAGTAAGCCCACAGTGAACGTCATAAAACGTGAAAAAAAAAATCATAGACAGAGAAAGAGAGAGATCATTACAACGGTTCACATCTTTTACACAAAAAATAAATATCTTCATGTCTGATGTTTGCCAAATGAGCAAACAGGCCCAAATAAATAGTTAAAAATGTGTTGTGACCACTAGGGACTTTCAATTTTTGTCCTGGTAGCCCCTTTTGACAAAAGCTGTAAGACACCAGTGCCTGCTATTTAAGATCTTTGCTGGCACATGCCGCTGGGGCTTGCATTTGTTTTATGATATGTGATCGGACCTGAGTACAGACATTAATAATAACTATATAAAAATAGTAGTTTTGTTTGCTGTTCCAGGCCATTTCTAATCACTAGAGGAATCACAAGACTATTTAATTAATGCTTCCAACAGTTTCACTTTCAGTTTTTGACACAAGTGTCAAAATGTTTGTTTTTTTCATTTACAGCAATGCCATGACAAATTGATGACACTCTCAAGAAAAGATGTATTAATGTATTGTACTTAATGCTTTATTTACAAGAAGGCAACAATAAGTAAAATTTGCTGTAGCTGTCTCACAAAGTTGATGAGTAAGTTTCTCCTCATGCAACAAATCTTAAAATCACAGTATTGCTGTTGCTGGATATTGCTGTTACTCGTGGTCCACATGCATGACTTTACACACTTACACATCAACCCACTTCTTGCAACAATTGTGTCAATTAGATCATACCAACTTTGAAAAGGTATGACAGCGCACACCCCAGGGAGAGAGACTGACAAGGTTTTGGTCACTCAGGAGAGAATATGGGGTATGGTTCCTCCGAAAAACATAGTCATTACATTGAAGAATTCATTACTTGTGATTTAAAGAATGGTGGGTATGCATCAGAGACCCTCACAGATGTGTGATTTTACTATCTAGCTCAGTCCAGACCTTATAGGAAGTACATTTACTCAAGTAACAGTTTCTCAATATATTTACTTTTACTTATATGACTTTTGGGCATTTTTTAAAACACTGCATGAAACAAAGAGAAACTGAAAATGTTCACACTAGAAAGGCTGTAATAGCAAAGAAAATGTTTGTTATTCTTCATTGATTCATCATTTTATCAGTTGCTCTGTTCAAAATGTTCTGTTAACTGACACATGGACCAATCAACTCATCATTTCAACACCATTGCACACACTCAGTTCATCATGATAATACCAGAGGAGATTATGACCTCTGTTATTTGTCACATCGTGCATCACACACACTTTTTCTATCCCCACCAATCAGATTCTAAAAAGAAAAAAAAAAAAATGTCGGTTTGCAAAAGTCATTCTGATTGGTCCAAACAAGGGTACAACGATTAAAGGTCAAAAGGAGGTAACATACTCACAAATCAGCCCAGAAGGGGATTTTATCAGGTTTCCTGTGATGCAAGTATGATTGCCTTGTTATAAAAAAAGAACCTTCACATGTTTGTGTGCATCACGGCAACTGTCAAGAAATTCTGAGCAGATAGAGAGAAAAAAAACACACCACAACAGAGAGAGGCGTTCTCAACAGATGTTCAAGTCTTCCTCAATAAAGTTGTCTGTGTGCATGTGTGCCAATCCACTGTATCAGCATTAATACACTGGCCCTCTCTGTCAAGGGGTACTGTTACTGGGAGAATGTGTTTTTCTTGCTAAAGTTATCAGACTGGTTATCGCCAGCATCTGTCTGTGTGAGTGTATGTCGCTCTTTCTCACCCTTTCTCTCTCTCTCTCTTTTCCAGATGGTGGATAAGAGGCCTTGCCTTTATTAGCCAGAGCTGACCAGATAAAGACCTGGTATTGATCCCAGGTTGAAAGAGCAGGTTCGTCAAACATGGCAGATTTACAGAGAACTGATAATGGCAGCGCTGGGCCACCGAGGAACCCAAGATGGAGAAGAGGGGAGGGGAGGGGAGGGGAGGGGAGGGGAGAGGAGAGGAGAGGAGAGGAGAGGAGAGGACAGGAGAGGAGAGGAGAGGAGAGGAGAATGAAGACTCAGTCAGCAGGACTGACTGGGTCGCAGTGACTTTTCCTCATGAATTTGTTATTTTTTCGTTTTAAGTTGCCAAAGACAGTAACTGCAACAACACTATAGTGGAAGGCAGCAAAGACATTGTGACTTAAAGTTTTTTGCTTGAAATCAGGTCACATAATCATCAAACGCAGTAGCCAACAGTAGCTTTTGCTGTCAAAGACAAATGCTATTTTTCGGCGGAAATGTGACGAAAAGTCAATTGGACAGACAGGGTGAGGGCCCCTTTTTTCCTCATAGTAGGGACTAAAGACAGTACTTGTTACCACATTACTGCTGTTTGGTCTTGCAACTTTACTTCGTGGGTTGAAGCGTGGGACATTTCAAACACACCATCTTACCTCTGTTGCAGCTCTGTTACTACCTCCACTGGCAGATCAGAGGTTGAACAAAACTGTACCTCTATTCTGCCTCTGTATCTTTCATACAGATGGCTAGCACGTATGTTGGCACAAGATTCAAGCCTTGAAAAGGCAGTGTGAATGGGGCTAGAAAGAGGAGTAAATCAACAGAATGATGGGGAGGGGTGTGTCTGTGTGCTGAGGTGGTCAGCCTGCCTGAGATTTCTCATCTTCTCCTTCTTATACAATCTACTACACACGTAACCCAGTCCTCACCTCCAGCACACACACACACACACACACACACACACACGCACACACGCACACACACACACACACACACACACACACACACATACACACACACACTATAGCTAATCTCTAATCTTGTCTCGATTAGCACCTGACAGAATTTCCATGGGTTTATCAAACCAAGCCAACCAACAGACTCTTATCACTTCCAGCCCCAAAATTTCACAAGAGCAGGAATTTTTGAGATTAAAAAAACACAGCTAGTGAAATCTTGAATAAGTCAAAAGAATATGACTGAAAACTCTGCTATCACACGGTACAAGGGGGAGGTTTGGGATAAGAGGTGCATGAGGGAGCAGATTCACTGAAGCCAAGATTGAACCCGCAGAATTTCTATTTCTTTTATTCCTTTAAACACAATGGAGATCAAAATGGTGATACATGTGGAAAGCTGCAACCTCATAATGGCTCCTCAGTGTTTTTAGGTGTCTGGGTAACGTTAAATATTTCCCAATTGATAACAGGAAGACATCGGTCGATGAAAGAAAGACTTCAAGTCTTGATGAGGAGATAAATGTGGTAATAAAACTAGCAATACCGTCACATTCATTATCTAGAGGTGCTTAGTGTTGCATGTTGTCAGTGCATGGTTGCCATTATTGTCAATGTGATAAAGTGTAATAAAACTGAAAACAAAAAAAGGGGGGTGGGGGGCCACTTTGACATCTTGCTGATTTTTTTTTCATACAAAAGCATGGGAGTGAGCAGAGGTCTGCCATTTATTGGGTCATATTTGGTCAGTTTCTCCCACAACCAAACACATTTTTCATAGGAACAATTCCCCTAGTAAAAATAGTTCCAGTGAAAACTGTTCTCATTAAACATCTCTGGATCTGATAATTCAGAAAAATGTATTTCTACACTCTGCATTAAGACTACAGACTACGCCACAAACAGACATGAATGGTTAGTTGATAATGAAAAGAATAACTAGCTATAATTTGCTTGAATTTGCTTGAAGAAAAAATGCCAAAAGTTCATTGGATCCAGTTCTGGTTGTCCTCATGGTCAACCAATTATTTAGGCAGTACAAAAACAGTAATGTGTGACATTTCATAGACTAAATGACAAACTTTAGAAGAAGGTATCTTTTTATGCTGAGACAGTTTTTAACAAATGCTGTATATTGCCATTGGTAATAATCAATGAATTCCAATTTATTTCAACTATAAGAATTTGCTTGGATATCAAAGACACTCAGCAAGAACTAATCCTGTAAATTGTATGAGGAATCGCGAGGAGGCCTAAGAACCGTCCAACACGCAACCAGGGTGGGGCCGGGGCGGGACCTCGATGGGCGGGCGGGACGGGCTGCTGCTGAGCCAGTAGTAACGTTAGTGAGTAGTAGTAGTGAGCGTCTTCGAAACTGTCTTGTCTGCAACTTGAAAATGGATAAGAGGAAAAAACACCCAGGTGGAGCTGAGAGACAGCTATTAAAAAAGTTGAAGTCGCTGGAGGTGGAGGCTTCTAAATGTGCGAAGTTGACGGACCTTTTTGGTGCCGGTACCACCAAGCCGCCAGCAGCCACAGGTGCTGCTGCACCGGGAGATGACGGAGGAGGACCTAATGATGATGAGCGAGTGAAGACAGACACGATAAATAATGTTAGCCTGAGGCTGGCTGGGCTAAATTTTTGAGACATGTCCAAAACAAAGTAAAAAACGTTTTAACATTGAAAGTGATGTGACCTAACTAACTGCATACTGAGGAACGCAGCTGCTGCTAATGCTAACGAAGCTTCTCAGGGATTGAAGCCAGAGTTGAAAAGCTGAGACTGTTGGCAGTTGTGGTTGATTTTGTTCAAATACGCCAAATTGTGATATTACGGGTTTTTATTGTTCAGATGATTTAGCTAAGCTAGCTAACAGATGCTAACGTCATCGGTCTCTTGTTGCCATAGCAACAGTAAACATTTACGTGTACTGATGAGCTGTAAATAGAGATGCAGAATAATGCTTAGATACTTAATAATTTTAGCACAAAATACAAGTAAACCCATAGGAAATAAGTTTAACTTCCAGTATTTACCATTGAATTCATTGTAATCTTTCAATAGGCCAGCTAGCACATTAATTTAGAGCAGTATCAAGTATTCCCCCCCAGACCATAGTATAATTATATTTTTTTAATCGCTAGCTGGCCAATCCACATGAAATTTTTTTTTTTTCCAACACCGAGTGCAGTCCGTCAGTCGGGCATTATCCCTTACATATTATACTTTTATAGAGTTACCATCGATATGTTAACAATGCTGTAGTCAAAGAACATGAACATAATGACAGCCTATATATTCCAATGAAGGGAAATACGAGAAAAAACTTGTCTTTAAAATAACATTCATGGGACTGGGATATAGATGTTTGAGTTTGTAAGGTGCACCCAAATGCACCACGAAACTACAACACAGATAGACAGCAGAGAGAACAGAGGAAGTACAGACAGTAATGACACCACTCTCCTTATTATGTGATTGTTCTGATAAATAAAGATAAAGCCTTTTAAGATCTACTTGCCAAACAAAAATCTACTTGCTTTTGTGTTTTGGTGGGTCTTAATTTCAGACCATGCACAACACATCAGGAATGGACAGGAGGCCTACAACTACCCCTCAATTCCTTATTTAGATTCTTTTTCTAATTGATTGCCATCTTCAGATTTACTGTTGGAGGAATCTAAATCTAACTAGTAATTTTGGCGTTCTTCCTCTTCTCACCTTCATTGTACAGTGGTGTGTATGGCAAGGGGCTGGAGCTGTCACCTTCTGCTGAATCATCTGGGTCTGAGGCTCCTCCATCCTCTCCGGATAGGCTGAGGTTGTCTGGTGTGATTTCATCACCACCATCAAGATCACCAAGGGAACCTGCGGGAGAAAGAGTTGTACTTATATCAGTTAGGTCCACTGTATTCTGCTCCCCTGAGGATAACTTAGATTCCAATGACATCTGAATAAAGAAAAAGGGAAAATGAAGAATATTCATAGTTATAATGATTTATTCATACATTACAAGCATACATTCAATATAGAGTATTAGAAAAACAGAGTTTATCAAAGTAGCAAACAGCTGAACTGAAATTAACCAACTTGATCAGGTGTTCTGGACACATCACACACGAATACTGAGAACTGCCAAAAAATCAGCATCCATAAAGTACAGAAGTCGTAAATTTCCTGTCTCTGACACCATCACAGAACAATACTAGATTTCATGTCTGCAGAAGGAGATGGATTTTAAGTTTAATCATCTTCCTGAGGGCCTTAAGTCTGACTAGAGTGATACATAGGAGGTGAAAAATAAAAGGAGTGAGGTTGTTAAACAAGCTACTTATGATTGTATGCACTGTAGAAGGGAGGAAAAATACCCTAAACACTCTGATCCATTTTTCTAACTGGACTCATTCAAAAAAGATTTCAAGAATTGGACACGCTGAACGGTCTAATCCAGAAGATTAATAGCACGAAGCCAAGGGGGACCTTAAAGCCAAATTACAGTATACCTAAAATTGTAGCTAAAAGAGTGATTAGTGTAGGGCTGATCTGTATCAATTACAGTTTCGTAATCCCTGCTGACCATAGTAATTATACAGTACTTTTGATCTATTTTAGCCTGTTTGAAGATTACATCCCCAAAAAATGGAGTCAGTTAATATGGCTTTAATGTGACTTTTTAAATTGCTTTAATAATACTCCTGTAAGATGAACACAGCAGGCTGCTTTAATGGCACATTAAGAGCTCTGAATCTTGGAATACACTGTCATATTTACTGGCTGTTTTCTGTTCCTAAATAATGAGTTACAGTTATAAGCGTTTCATGGTTTGCTGATTATACAAGGCACTTTCTATTACATTCATCTAAATTGGATGACATCCTTCATTTTCAGTTCTTGGGAGAATAGCATGATAAATATATTAATTCAGGCTACCATTTCTTTTAAGAGGATTAGTGCTAGAGTGAAGCAGAAATGGTTAATATGGCACAGACCACCAAGGGAGAAGACAACTTGCATACATAATAATGATGCATTGGAAAGTCATGGAGGCTGGGCACATTTTCTTTAAATAACTAAATCAGAATGAAATTGACACTGAGAGAAAATCAGTGTTTTTTTCCCCGCCTTTCACCCCCAGTCCAGACAGGTAAATTAATTTTCATTAGGTTGTGTTGAACGAACCAAGGGATTGTTTCGGAGCTAAAGCCGTGACTGGGGGCGTATATATTTACAATACTGGAACAAAAGGAGTCTATAATCTATACAAAGCACACAACAATACCCATAATAAAGAAGCTTGTAGAAAAAGGGAGAGGCAATTTTTCTAATTCTGTTAATTTCACTTCCAAAGCAATTAAAAACAGGCAGAGATAATGCTGGGAAACAATCGTCGGCTGACAAAGTGCTTCTGTCTTTGTAAATGAAACATCTTTAGGCTAATTTCAACTTCCACGCCTGCATGGTTCACTCTAATTTCAGATAAAATTAACACAGCTAGATTTGGACCTTAACAAAAAAAAGAGCAGAGGAGAAGGAAACGATCGATCCTGTACACAATATTTTAAGAATGATTTCGCCTGAGCTTTGCTAGATCTAATTTTCTGTATCTATAAGGACATTTTCATACAATTAATTTTCCTGTAATCATAATTGTACAAAGGGACTTCTCTGTATAAAATTCCAATTATATTTCCTGTTTAAAATGTAAGTTTGAATTATGATTTCTTTCCTCATTACCGCACTGGTTTAATGAATCAATCGCTGCATCACTGCTTTCAGACATCAAATGGTGCGGAAAAGTTTCAGCTCCACTTTCTCCCCTCTTTTATCCAAGGAGAAATATTCTCTCTTTCCACTTCTCTTCCTTTCGCAGATAGTTGGCAGAAAGGATAGCAGGGCCCATGTGATAAGTGCAGTACATTTTACTTCATTTTCCATTTTAAAAGTTAAAGCCTTATTAATTGTTACTGCACGATATCCACAGGAAAATTGAACTGAACTTATTGAAGAGATGTAACTATAATAAAAAGACATAGCCCGCATTCATATCTCTGTAGGAGGGACATCAATTAAGTTGAGACTTATCCAACAGCACCACTGAACTTTCTAGGTTATGAACTAAAGGAGTATCTTTTCCATGAAAAAGCCTAAAGCTTACATTTACTTTAATTTCTAAACTTCACGACTTACTTCATGGGCAAATAACACTTAAAATACTGAAAGATTAAAATCAGGAACTGGTTAATTTAGGTTCATTGGCAGAGACGGATGTTGGTGATGGATTTTCTCTACAATACACAAACCTTGATGAAGTTATTCATAGAAAGAGAACACATAAACATATTATCACAAATGTGTTGGTATGTTTTCAGTGACACCAGCACTGTGTGCAAGTAGTTCATTAAAGTAAAAAAAAAAAAAAAATTCTGTGTGTTTGTTCTTTTTCCTAGGGTATCGAAATAGCATTGTTATTTTTGACTTGTATTGTATATACATGTTTAAAATTGTGATGTTGTGAAAACCTTCACATATAGATGATAGATGGTTGGCCTTGAAATAAAATTCAAGTTCATGTCCATGTCTAGGAAAACTCCAAGCACCCAGATGAGGCAAGACAGATGTGGCAGTGCAGGACCACTTGAGCTCCAGCACAGAGACCGCAGCTGTCTGTCTCAGAGGTGTGAGGAGAAGAAGAACAAAGTGCTGCAGCTGATGAAGGCACCAAAGATACTGCTTTATTAACTCTCCGTCCACATCAAACCTGCAGCGAGCAGCTCGCTGATTAAACACAGAGACAACACACATCAAACCTACATGCTCAACAAGCCTGATTAAACAGACACAAGCATTGCTTCTCTTACACTAATAACCAGCCACACAAAAAATATATTGGGGGGGTGGGGGGACACTTGTATCTGAGAGAAGCATTAAAAGAGGATAGTTAGAGAAAGAAAGGAGGAGTGAATGGGAAGGAGAAGAGGATGTGCTAGCTCTCAAGAGAAACTTAGGTACCTGACACAGAGTCTGGAGAGGGACCACTTATTGATCAAAGTGAGAAAAACTACCCACAGCTGAGGAAACACTTTTAATCAACATTGCACTTTAAACATTTCGTCAGAGCTGCATAGGCTCTTATCGCAGCTTCATGGCCACCGTTCGCTACCATCAACCCTCACACAATAAGAACCATCCACACAGCCCATGATATTGATCTATTATATTCAGCTTCAATAAAAATCAGCTTTTTCTCCTCAGCCTTTAGGATCTGGACCACACATTGATTACTCTGGGGATGACAAACTCAAGCAAAGCAATAGATTTTTTCAACAGATCTAAAATCCCTGAGACTTATTGACTGTTCCACACATCTTCAAATCTAATTTGATGATGATAAAGTTCCCAGATTGCAGTGGGGTGGGACAGGTGACACGTAATGTTGTCAATGTTGAGGGTAAGGCTCAGCTTTTAAAGGGGGGGTGTGTGTATATATACACA
>JARJLU010004082.1:0-25740 GCA_030272975.1 Sparidentex hasta
TATATATGTATATGTGTATATATATACCACTTTCCCTGGTTGTACTTTACTATTACGGTTGGATCTGATATTCTTTAATTTTGCCTTAGGCTATGGGAATGTTTTATTAAAAGGTAAAAAAAAACAACATCAACGGATTCAACAAGAGCAAGATCAGATGAAAATGTCAAAAAGTGAGAGGCGGAGCTGAAAAGCTTAGAGAGAAAAGGTAGCAGAGATTCAGATCATTGTTATATTTCAGGATTGTGGGTGGTGTAGTGCTTCTCCACAGACAGGTTTTTTCCTCATAGTCCTTGGTTTGTCTATCTTGGATGGTTAAAATGTTTAATAATCAGCATTCATGATTCACAATATGACTGAGATTTTCAATTCCTGAACCTCACAGTTGAGCATCATTGTTTTTTTAGCAGCTGGACAAACAATCCAATCAGACCTGTGTAGGTTGTCATCTTTCTACATATCAATCTAGCCACCTAGGTGCATGAGTAAAGAGAGAGTGAAAAGAGAGTGACAGCAGAAGGGCTCCGAAAATAACTACAAGGGATGAACTGTGACTCCAAAAGGGTAAAAATCACATTCATTGAACTTATTTAAAGCATGTAAAGAAAATGTAGGACCGCGATGGAACAGCCAGGCAGATCATAACTGCTAACTCCTGGTTTCTGTTGAGCACTGTTTTCATCTCAGAACAAGCATCCAGCAGTGTTTGAAGTAGCACCTGTCAACTGTTCTCCCATAAAAGACCAGACAGCTATTTTTCAGCTGTGTCTCTGAGGTTGCAGAGATGAATGAGTTCCGGTGTCTTTCGACCCACAGGACGGCCACCGACGGCCAATGATAAAAGTTGCTATTTCAACAACATATTCCCATGTGGTGAGGGGGGGACGTTTTGTCCACTGTCATAAATAATGTATTCAAATCAAATGTACTCACAGTGTTCTAATTAATGCACCCTCTGTATGCAAAAGCATGATGTATTTCCTTTTTTCTCTTTATTTAACATGAAACATAAGCAGCTGCCACTCATAAAAAGAACAACCTCCAGTTCTACCATAACCATAAGGGGCCCTTATTCATCTTTGTACACCTCCTCCACCATGCCCTCCATCCACCTCCTGGAACCCACTAACCCGTTTATCATGTACCACAGCCTGTCCGCCCACGCCTCTATCCATAGTATCTGTTACCTCATTCTGTCAGCCCACATGAGCGCAATAACTTAAGAGACGATTCCCAATGATCTGTTAGATCTATCAGCTATCAGTTTTTAAAGCAATGCAAGTGGAAAGTGGTGAAAAACTAATTTATTGGCGCTGGAGTCGTCTCAGCGGGGCGATGCTGTTATAATCAGAGTGAGTACCATCTCGTCAGTGCACTATGTTACTGAGCTGTAATGAGCATCATTGCGCAGTTTGGTCGTGTGTGTGTGTGCACATGTCTGCAGCTAATTTAGCATACTACTGGACTCATCAGCCCAAAGGTTGTGGTTAGTCACAGTTTTTGATAAAACTTTTGACTGCTGACATCCTATTCCTCTTAACTAGGTGGCATGGAGCTGCAAGTGATCAGTTTGGTTTCCACTAGGGGCACTTGGTCTACTACCGGGTACCTACTGACGTAAGATCAACTGGTGTATGATTTCGGCAACATGAGAGTGGGCTGTGTTGTGAGTTCAAATAACATGTTTCTGGCAATGGACTTGGCAAAAAGCACCTCACCTTTGTCCATCGCAGGTCATATTTTGGTCGTTGTTTGAGGCTCAAAAACCCACAGTCACAGAAAAGTTTAATCTTATCTTGAACCAGTGCATCTGCAGATTAATTCTGTATGTTATGGTCATGCCTCACATTATATGAGAGGAATAAATCCCCCATTTTCATTATCCTTTCCCCGCCATCTTGTCTTTAAGCCTGGATGAGATCGTCAGTATACTGACCACACTCTTCTAGTTTGGAGTGTTTGGGTCCACCTCTGGTCTTTATTTGGACCTATATCATCTTCCACAAAGTGCTTCCTGGTCTAGACACTACTGTAATAGTGACAGTCTGCTCACCATTAAAAACTAGTGGTTTAATGGTCGCTTAAGTGGTCAAGCAACACATTATTACACAAAAATGATTGTTGATAAGATTGACATTTGAATGTTTAAGTGCACTCTTGATCAAGCTTATATTGAAATCCATTTACTTGATTTTCCAAAGCTTTAATCCACATCACATGGACAGCGAACGGAGATTAGTTTCTCAGGAATTCCTGGCTTGGGGTATGGATTGAATTGGCCCTTCAATACTAGGTTAACAGTTGTCCCCCATTAATCAGTTTTTATTTATGTAGCCCAACATCACAAATCACGCATTTGCTTCACAGTCTGTAGAGTAGGACACCCGCTATCCTTAGACACCGATATGTTATTATTAGCAGTGAGAACAGGCGAGTCCCCTGTCCTATCAAAAACCATTTACTACAGTCACTATAGACCAATACTAGTACTCCATCTTAGTAATGGAGTCATTAAAGTCCCGTGGGTGTCCAACCTGCATTGCTGTAACTTTTGACCGATGATAATGGTTCTTTGTCTGACTGAGTGATATGTGTTTGTACATGAAGTGTGTATCTGTGTATATATGTGTGCATGATAAAACCTCAAGGTCAAACATCAGTGATGTCTTTCACCACCTGCCTAACCTCTCTACATACAGAAAAGGCAGTTTAGTTTTAGAAAACCTCAATTATTTCTCTTGATAACTGATAAACCCAAGTTTAAATGTACCCACAAGGTACCACTTCAGATATATCAGTTCAAATAAACTGTGTTAGTTCATAATGAAATGGGAAAGTCATACATTAACTTGACTCTGCTAGAGCTAGCCCCTTAATCTTAGTTGATCATGTTTTTTCGCAAGCAAAGAAACCCCTCACACTCAATGTAGGAGCTTGATACAAAAGTACAAGGGGAGGGTTGCAACACACTGAAGTCACTAACTGCAGCTAACTGGTACTCAAGCGAAACATGCTTTACAATGAGTTTGAGTTACAGACTGATGCATCTTGACCAAGGTGGAGAACTTTTGAGGGGTTTGGTCAGGTCATCGTATCCAAAATGTAAAGAGATGATGTCCGTAATCTGTGCATGTCAGTTTGTATGTAACCACATGGAAAGCATGAATGATGGTGCAAATAGCTGCCAGTGGAAAGTTCAAGCTCAATACATGAACAAGCTGTCAAAGGCCTACTGTGACACAAACAAGTCCCATTTATGTGCTTTGGTGTGTGCTTGATGCAAATGTGACAAAAGGCCATTACGATGTGTGGAAGGGGAATTGATTAACCCGCTATAACACATTAAAGTAGTCAAATATTTTAAAACAGTGATTGAAAACCACTTACCCAAAAACGTCCTACACGTCCTTCACATGCTAGTTTGACATACGACATGTACTACGATTGCGATGTAAGCCTATCCGATCAGTTCCACACCTTGTTTGCTTTCAGGCTTCCCTGACCCTTTGCTTGAAGGTTTACTAGACAGTGGGACAGAAACATAACTTAAGGGGCCAAAGCAATCTGCGCCAACATCATTCCCCACAACACTGGCTCAATTAAAGTCTCCGCACACCACAGAGCCGCCAGTAAATCATGTGCTTCAACTCAGTGTGACTTTTGTTTACTAGACTGGTCTTCGTGACTGTTGCCAAGACAGGACTGTTTACATCCTATCAGGTTTCACCCCCCCCCCGCACGTTCCTGGAATGCTAATGGACTTAGAGGAGACTAGATAATGAGCAGGTAAAAATAAACTCGCCCTGGTAAACATGTACCTCTCCCCAAAAGGATTGCAGAGCAACTTTGATGATAATAATACATAATGTGTATATGGAGATTAGAGGTGGACAACATGAGCACATTAGCACTTAGAATAATTCGTTCTGTGGATTGTAGGCTAATAGGTTAGCAAGAACCACTGGACTCACATAAAAGCTGAGTCAAAGTTGCATTATCAGTATTTTTTAATATCACTAATGGATCAAATGACTATGTATATGTTAAAGGTGGTGCGTATAGCAACAATCCCATGTAGGGTACTACCAACTTTGCAGTTTTCCTCAGTACTTTACAGCATTTTCGCATTTTTCTAGCTTACCGTTTCGGCATATCGCCCTGCAAACTTCACTCTCGCTACATTGTTTCCATTAACAGCAGTAGCTGTTCTAATTGAAAGTCTCTGATAAACCTATTAACAATCATCAGACAGACATTGGTGGCAACCAGCTGATGAACATTGTGGAGTATTTAGTAGCTAAAGAAGCAGTTCCTCAGGGATTAAAGACCAAACCAGAGAAAAACGACAGCAAGCCCTGGACATTACAGTCATCAGGTGGACACAGAGAGCACTCAAAAAAAAATGCCAATACTTTGCTCCATGTCTGCTTGATCTGTAGATTGGCCACTATCGAAGTAGCTAACAAGTAGTCATAACAATTCAAAACTGTAACGATGCAGCTATTCTATATTTTTTAATTCCAACAGTCTAATACTACGTAGGGACCTTTTTCAGGGCCAGAACTTTGACATGGTATAGCAGGAAAAGTACCATCAGCAATGGCTCCATTCCCTTCAAACTTGCAATAGACAGCTTTTGTGCTTTAAGTTGTCATTCTGAAGTAAACATTGATGTTGGTGTATAATGTCTGCAGAGAATATAACACCATCCATGTATAGATTGGTGTGTCACAATGCTATCCGTTCTGCCACCGGGTGGGATTTTTCATCATACAAAGGAAGCACGTCTGCCATTGCACAACTACAACAGGGAGATACGTTGTTTTCCCCGGTCACAATGCCCAAGTAGCAGTGGAACAACCGGAAAAACTGTGGAAACTCTACACTGCAAAAGTACAAGAAGCCTGCTGATGAAGAACACAAAGAAGGGGAAGAGGAAGAGCGATAGAAACGGATGTAAAACAAGAGTCAATGGACGAGTGACTGGAACGGACATTCACTTGATGCTGAGTGCTCTGGTGTTGTGTTAAAGCCTGTTCCCCTGTTGATATGTGTTTCCTGTGACCTGTTTCATAGGTTTAAAAAGTTTAACTTTATTTTAGAGTTTGTGTCGTGTTGCTTCTTATTGGGGTTTTAATGAAGTTGGCTATTGTCACAGTGTTTTACATGGTCTTTTATAATGTCTCTGCACACTTCCACTATAAAGACATTGTCTTTTTGTCTATATCATGTTTGATTGGGAGTGTGTGAGCGAATATTATTCGTCTCCTACCTGATTGCAGGTGCTGATGTCCACGCCCCCTTTCAGATATTCCAAAACTTTGTCTATGTTCCCTGCCCTCGCCGCTCGCAGGAAGCTGGTGTTACTGTCCGACTGGAGGAGACAGAAGAAAAACACATTTTCAAAAATAGCCCACATTATTTGTCCAAACCGCATGTATGTTTTGTCACCGGCTGTCAGGTGGAATCATAACCCAGTCATTCCGGCTGAATGAGTCTCAAAGCAGTCCCCCATTTAGTGGCTATTAAATGATACATGAGTATTTTTCCTGTAAAGCCATGATGAAGAGCACTTAACCTGACATGGAATGAAACACAGCCAGATTGAAACATGTACAAAAGCAACAACCACTGGAACATGAAGAAGGTGAGCAAAAATATGAATGCTACACTTATATCCCATAAAACAATTCCATTCACAAAACTGTACTGTCACACATCTCATATTAAGTTACAAGCTGGTCCCAGACTAATATTACATTCATGTAACCACTACATATTCTGTATAAACCAGACAGAAAAGTGAATTGAAAGTAATATGTCACTATTTCAATATAGCAAAAGTGTTGTGCATTGTCCGGTACGTTGCAATAAATGAAAAAATAAAATGAATTCGTAACACTGCGTTAAGTCTATAGGGGAAAAAACGGTTTATTCAAGGTTAAAATTCCAAGCGAGCACAATCACATGATAAATCATTCTGTGCAATAATTAGACCGATTATTTTCCCTGGTGCAAAATAATGTACGTGTCCGTGATTCGGGAAGGACATGTCCCCTTGTTTGTTTTTGGGTACTGACTGTGCAGCAGTTGGATACGGACCAAGACTGTAAGGAGGCAGAATGATTCAGCAGTTTCCCTCTCAGTGCCTTCACTAAAGCTAAATCCTGGCTCACACACACACACACACACACACAGTTTGTTCAAAGCTCCCAGCTCTCTGCTCCTCTGGTGGAAAAACACCGTCTGATGCTTTTTTTTTTTTTTACTGCATTCGAACTGCGTTACTCCTTCCACGGGGGAGGTCAGAGTTCAGGCACAAAGATGCCATAGCACCACGCGGAGGATGGTGGGGACTCACCGACCTGCTAATCTGTGTTTGTTTTCTAGCTGAGCAATGGTCTCTCATTGGCAAGGTCACAGTTTGCTTCATATTTTCATTAGTAAGCTGTTTCAGTGTCCTTCCCCTTCATCACAGTCTGTCCCGGTCTCCGTCACCTACAGCATTACCCCGCTGAAATGTCCTCATACAGAAGACTGCAGCACCGATGATGTATAAAATGAGCGGTGACACCGCAGCGCGGGTGTCTGCTTCACAAGCGTCCTGTCTAATGTTTCTGGCTGACCTGCAGTCAGCTGCAGAGAGCTGCACTGCATCACTCAGACTCACAGCTGCCGGGGCTTTTCTGCACACATCGCCACAATCACCTTGAAGTTTACAGTATACCGGCAGTTTAACGCCAATGACACGACCACTGAAGTCAAACTGCAGAGACTTGAAGCCTCCTCGAGACAGGCAATGCAGTCGAATTTAAGATTCATTAGGGTAAACAGGGAAATTCCCCCACTTACTGTAAAGCCCCACTCCAGTCAGTGTTGCTTCAAGTGGAACTGTTAATGTTCTGTCTCAAACAGAGAGCAGGTAGGTGGTTAATAGTCATAAGTAATTCATTCCCATCGCAACCAGATTGACGTTCCAGCAAGATAAACATCATGAGCATTGATATTATGGATATTAGCAAGGACAAGAGACAGCTGTCACTCTAACATAAGTTCTGCTGGTGTATTGAAGAGCTGCAGAGTTTATTTATGGTATAATCGTATGGTGTAATCTGCACTGTACATTAACTGCCACTGGACAACTTCTCTGCTAAGCTTTCCCCTCTGCTCTGATCAACATCTGTGTGTGCACATCTAAGCAGCCACACTCTAACGCTCTCTCTCCCTCTATCGCACACACACACACACACCCCAATTCATTTATTAAAGACCAATTCAGTAAAAGGAGCCAAGCAACTCTTTCACGTCATATATGGGCGGCTGTAGCGCAGGAGGTAGAGCAGGTTGTCTAGTAATCTAGTAATGTTGCAAACTTTGCAATTTTCCAAAACGATACCTGTGTCTTCGCCGCTGTAATGTCCCGAATGGAAAGCACGGAGAACCCAGGCGTGCTCACTCACAATGAAACAGAAAAGACCGCAAAAATAAGGGCTGCAAACAAGTGCTGGAAAGACTTTGTTCATGTACAGTGTGTCGCACATGTTCGCACAGGGTTAGCATTGTTTCCCCCCAGCACAGCACAAAGCAGCCATTGCCACAATGAAGCTGATACTATCCTCACTTTCCCTCCAGGGCTGCAGAGTCACATTATACAAGACCTTGCCCTAATCATCATTCTGTGACTGGCGGGTTGCTATGGTTACCCTGTCTGAGAGTCTCGACCAACAGGACTCTCAGACAAATGTGGCTTTTTGATGGAAAACACTTAACATTACAGAGAGAGGGAGAATTGTGGCAGCCTGCTTCCTACAGAAATAGTTTCATAAATCCTCGTCATAAGGAGCTTAGTCAGTTTGTCACTCTCTTTGATGGGAAAGTGTTATGAATGTGCAGTGCAGATCAGAAAAAAAAAAACTGCCGTAAACAGCCTACAGTCACATCAAGGTCATGTTTGGAGTGAGTTGGCATTAAACTGTAAGAAAAAAAAATCTTAGTCAAACACGAAGGTCTTTGCTCTTTCACCGCTGTTAAAGAGCAGGTTTTATTATGGGGATAGGAAGTTTAATTAAGAGAAAATAAAAAAATCAGATATAATCGTGTCGTGTTCGTTCTGTAATAATCTGTTCCTGCTTCTGTCTAGACACATCACTTCATGACTCAATCAAACCTGCCAAGCGTGACGAAGCGCGGTCCAAAAGCTCCTCCAGCATCACACACTGCATCAAACATTCATTTACAAAGTCACTGTCTTTATCTGCGGAGCGCAAGGAGATGTATCAATAATGCATACCAAACACACACACACACACATACACACACACACGCACGCACGCACGCACGCACGCACGCACGCACGCACGCACACACACACACACACACACACACACACACACACACACACACACACACACACACACAGTGTAGACACCAGTTAAGCCCAGGCTGGGAGCATCCTTGCCCCTCCCAGTTACCACACAGATGAGCGCTGCCCTCCCTGGAGGTAACCATGACAACAAGGCTTTCTGTCTGTCAGCAGAGTTAGTAAAGTAAGCACAGAATGCATGAAGGGTATAGAACTGTCTACTTGATTTTTAGTTGTGTGTGTGTGTTTGTGTGTGAGACAGAGAGAGGGAGAGTGTAACAAGAATAACACATCCTCATACCTAAACGACAATAGGTAATTTTTCCGACAGTTGTAAGAAGATTTGAATAAGATGGTTTGCTTGAATCAAATACGCTAAGTAAAGTATGTGATTTTGCATATGTGACGTAAGTTAAGTACATTACGTAAAATAAGTACTTTGATGCACATTTTAGGGTCACAGCTCAATGGTTCAGTCTCATTTCCAGCAACAACAGGCGGCTTTCTTCAAAAGAGCGTCCAGTCGCAGAAAAGTCAGATTGGTGACGAGCAAATATGAAAAAAATGGAGAGTGAATATTGGGCATCTGTAAAAATATGAGCAGGACAAAGTTTATACAGGTGAAGATATTTCCCGCCTGTGTGTCTGTCAGCTTGTTTTGGAGTTCTTCTGCCGTATAGTGACTAAAAAAGTGATTACTGCAGCTTTGAAGGGACCGCACAAAATCAAATATGTATTTTCCATTTTATGTGTAGCGCTTTTTATCTGTCTCGATGGACAAGGTCTGTGGATTATTTTGATTCAAGATTTCTGGAAGGAAACACGGCTGATATCCCCAAAACCCTCAGCTCACACCACAACAATCTAGATGATGAATAACACAACAGGTAAGTGGGAACTGCCCCTTTAAGCCAAGTGTAGCTAATAGGAGTACGCTCTTGTCACGTATAGTGAGAACAGAACGCATTGCCACTCATTGGCGTTTGCCATACCATTAACTAACACCATGAACTAAACCAGAACCTACTTCTAACTTGAACGGTTTCTTTAACTTGAATGACTCCAAAGGGGACATGTGACCCACATCAGAACCAGAGAGTGTTCACACACATAAGTTGCAGCTGTGTCCTTGTTTATTTGATTGAAGGGGCACATTCTATTCCTAGCTATCAGGACGGAATAACAGTATCTGTGTTTACTAGCAACTGCACTTCTCCCTTAGTGCTGGCTTTCGCTGTGTGTGTGTGTGTGTGTAAGTGTGTGCGTGTGTGCATGTGTGTGTTTCTGATATTCAAAGCTCTTGCATACATTAGACCATGAACACACCCACTGTTTAGCAATTACAACAGCACTTCAATCAGCGCAACCGATATCATAACAACTGCCAAACCCCCCACAATTAGCCAATTAAAAGGATGCTTTTATTTTGTAGTTGGAGGCGTGAGCCTTTCATATTAATAATCACATACTACAGTATTCCCGGGGAGCGCTATAAATAGCCTGCTCTAATTCATTATCATCAAGCTGTCATAACTGGATCTATAGTGGGTCCAGCTTTACACCCCACCTTCACCTTCACGGTGTTTCCATTACCTTCAACACCATTCCGATAAGCCTTGGAAGACCACTCAGAAATATCAGAGTATTTACTGTTTCCAGCCAATCGGAGCTGCTCCTGTGGACCTTTTAGCATACAGTGCAGGACCTCGAGGATCATTTGTATCAGATACGTTTAGATATAATGATATAACGCTGGAGAATTGTCCTTGTCAAGGTTTTCTACAACTGAAGCAATATAGGTGTATACAGAATATACTTTGTACTAACAAATACAGTACATAATGTAAGAAATATTGACTTACTTTTTCAATGCATATATGTATTTATCAAGTATTGGCTGTCGTCTTTCATGGGTGCAGGACAACTTTTCTTACTATGTCCCTGTAAGTGTTCACTTACAGCTCATATGAAGGAGAAAATGGCAGGCCCTTTAAAGCTGCCCACAGCTACAGTATATCAGTGTGGCGGTGGGTCAGGGGCCATGGGTCAAGATGTATAGCTCTCCAGAATAGATTGTGTCCAAATCAGGAGGACGGTGGGATGTGCCTTTCGAGAAGATGGAGGGAGTTTTAATGTCACACCAGCAACCTACATGGAATAAAAATCCATCTGATTTCAGAGTTACCAGCACAGAGATATGGGGATGAGCAAAATTGTGAAGTGGCCAGGAAGCCATATCTTTTCTCCGATGTTCCAAAAGTCAACACCCAGTGCTCTGGAAGTTTAGCTCTCTAAAACAGCCCCAGAATGAACCATGAAAACCAGTGAGCACCCTTGCTACTACAGTATCTGTAGGGAATGGGAGCACTGTCACTGAACTTCTGCATCTATACATTAATGTGTCAGAAGAAGAGGTGTACAAACATGGAAGACAACAAACTATATGCTATCACTATGTACTTACAAAATACAGTACATTATCTGTTATAGGACTTCGAAAGCCCCCATCAGCAGGATGGTATAATCTTTCTGCACTAAGGCTTGGCAATATAGCCTTAAAATACAATTTTAGTTTATATTACCAGCGTCTTGTTATCGGAAGGTTGCTGGTTCGATTCCCATGCCGAAGTGTCCTTGGGCAAGATACTGAACCCCGAACCTGATGTGCTGGCCTGCAAGTCTCTTTTGACTATAGCGCTAAATGCCCTAAATGTAAATGAAACAGAGTGTGAACAGAGGTCTCCAGTGAAGGCATCAAACACAGGAAGTCAACAGTGTGAGTTTAGGTTGTTCTACTCAAGCTACTGCCTGTATCTAGACTTAATACTTTTACATATACTAATAATTTTTCAAATCTGAAACAGCTGATGATAAGCTGAAGTGAATGAGAATCTAAGCACAATTCCTTTGAATCCAAAGTTGCATGTTAAAATTAACATTTTGTCATTTCTTGTCCTAATTGCATATAAAGCAGCCTGACCTTGTTTCTCTACCAATCTGGGGACAACACATCCATAAACAGCAGTTTATTCCTGTAATCATCCATTCATGTGGTAGTGTGATGAGCGAGAAAAGCGATTGCTGAGGGTCAACGTGTTTGACTCCGCCACGCGCACGCACACATTTGCTCGCTCTATTTGTCATGCTGCTTTGCTGTTTTGCCGACTTTTCTCTCTGTGGCTCGTCTCTCATCCTCTCTCTTTCATCCCATCCGATCAACAGAAGCTCAGCTGGAACCTGTGCTGCCAGGGGTCACTGCAGGCTGCCAGGTCACCTCCTCCTCCTCCTACACAGGCCAATTACAGCAGCCGTCGCTGAGTTAACCTGCAACCTTTTAGGTGTTTTTCAGGTCTACAAATCTGTCATCTGAGGTATGAAAGTTTCAACTGTGCTTTATTTAGGCTCAGCGTAACTTTCAAGGGCCATATGGTTAGCTGCGAATGTTTCAGCTACTTCTTATTCATGTAAATATCCCACTCCTGCTGACTATTTCAGAAGACACACTATGCGTTTTGCAAATGATTTTCCACCTTCCAGGCTGAAATGAGCTTGAATAGGTAACACACCCTTTTGGTATATTAAGGTAAGGTCCACCTGTTGAAAAGAAGTACAATAAATACTACATGTTAACTCTGGTTTGTTCTCCAACTACATCTAAGAAAAGTATATATGGCTTTTTAGCTGCTACTCAGACAGCCTGTTGCAGCTGGAAACAATGTTCACAAGAGCCAGAAGCTGTAATTTAGTCAGAAATACAATCACAACAATGAACTGAAAAATATAAAAAGTGCTGTAGAGATGATTTTTTTGTCGAGATGATATTACTGGTAATGCAGTAAACTCTGGCTATGTCCTAAACTACAGACAGATTGTGAGCAGGTTCTTAGTGTGTTCACAAAAGTATGCACACTAAAGTATATTCATGGAAAACCAGAGGCTTCCTTTAGTACTTGAATGCACCAGCAATGACATCTTTACTATTACTCTTACTATTTCACACTATTATGATGCTTATGAAGCCCCATAAACAACTGTAGTGTTGTGTTTCTGTGATTTACTGTATAATTTTGAAGTTGTGCCCTCTTTTGCCCCTCCTGTGTCATCCTATTGTGTAAATTTCCCCACCTTCCAGTGTTTTTCTGTTCCTTTTCCCTCACCTGTCCTTTACCCCGCCTAAGTCCATCTGTACCTCAACCATTTGTTAGTTTGCACTGAAGCCTGTGCTTCATTTTGTCTTTGTCGGTTCGTTTCTGTGTTCCCCTTGTGTTCCCCTTATGTAATCCGCCTGTGTGTTTCTCCAGTCCAGTCAAGTGCCTCCCAGTGTTCTCCAGCATCTCCCTGTTTTGCCCCATGGTATGTTTCAGTTGTTTTGTTCCACTTGTTTTTAATTAGTTGCACTTCTTGTTACTTGGTACCTTATTTAGCCTTTTGTGTTGCTACTTAGACTTTTGTTGTTTGCTCTTCTTGGTTTTTGTCAATAAATCTTGTTTTCAGACTAACTGCCTACCTCCTGTGTGTTTCTGCGCTTGGGTCGTCACCTTTTCGTAAAGTGTGACATTCAGGTTTAGAGTTTATGTATTCATGCACCAAAATGTGCTAAGGAACCTGCAATAATAACACTGGTTTATCATATGACCAAACAATAGCAACCCCTATTCAGGAGAAAGTTTAAACATTTAAACTACAGTTAAATAGTTTGAGATACTACATTTATAGCATAATATTTGGCTGCATTGAGAAAAAAAGTTCCAGCATCTTGAAACCAGACATTAAGGCAGGTCAAATACTGATTCAAAAACTTAATTTGGAAATGATCATCTAGAAACAAAAAAATATATAAAAGAAACACACATTAAGAATCAGCAGCAGACTAAATGAGTGATGTTTTTTGCCTTGTATTTCCAGCAGTAGCAGCAGCATGCTGCTAAAGTCATTAAATCTCTTTTCAAATTAGCCACAAGAGTCCACACGCTGCTGTGTGGGGATACTTTAGGAACAAAAATGTCACACTGACCTTTAAAAGGAGAGGTGAAAACACCCCACCCCATCCCACACACGCCAACACCACCAACACACACAAGCTCCAAATCTAAACACCTGAACCATATGTCGATTAATACCTATTGTAAGGTACAGATCAGGATTGATCGATCCTCAAGTCAGAAGTTCTGAGTACTTAAGACACGCTTTCATTAGAAACTGGGAAATGTATCAGGTCAATTCAAAGGTGTCTGATGTGATAAACAACTGATTACATGAAGGTTGTGCAATTTGTCAGTAACAGATACAAACAACAGTTCTGTCATCCAAAATAACTCTGAAGTCAAGAGCTGAAACTGACTTTAAAGTGCTTTAAAGTTTCTGCTTTAAAAAAAAGTTACTTGAAACCTTCTCATCTATAAAAACCTCCCAAAATAACCTCCAAAAAAGCACGTCAAGAGCGTCCCTGTTGCCCGAAAGTGCCGGCTGCACCTGCCAGTGAGGGCTCTTACCAGCATCAGTGGAGGCTGTGCAGGGAAGTGCTCCACACAGTAGTAGTCTGGCAAAGCATTCTGGTCCAGGTTAGACAGGCTCCCGGTGGTCCTCAGGCCCTTGTCCGAGCCACACACCTTACACATGGCTGCGTTGCCCATGCTGCAAGGTTTACAAGCCTATCCCATCAGAACGTAAAGGAATCTAAGTGAGCGCATCTAATCACTCTGATAATCCACTCTCTGCCCCTGCTTCCTCTACCCTCCCCCTAAAAACCTCGCGGGCTACCATCCAGGGGGCGACCCCCTCAGTCCAGCAACACCTCACTTCCCTTTGGCCCTCAGCCTCAGCGCCCTGTTGCTAAACTTGACCGGACCTGTGTCCTGTGACTGCTGCCAGCACTGTGCTAGCTCTTCCTCAATGCTAATTCCAACTCCCTGACCACTGACCAACACCCCCTCCCCACTCCACCAAACAGGCTATTTTTACACCCACCAGCCCAGCTATGCATGTAGAGAGAGACAGAGAGAGAGAGAGAGAGAGAGGGTGGTCGGCATAGGGTGGCATGCCAAAACAGGAAGGGGGAGGACACACAGCAGATACACACAGCAGGGGCTGAAACAAGGCCTATGTGTGCCTATAATTTGTAATAATATGCTGTGTTTGTCACATCAAGCGCTTTATTTTCCAATTAAACACTAAAACTCCAGTGAAACCCCAAATCATATCCACCATCCATTGATGGTATGCCTGCTCAAAGGCAGGCGCTCTTTGATGACCAATAAATACCGTAATAAGTGGACTGATACAGTATTTGAATTACAGCAATGTGGGATGGGTGGGATAGTCATCTGATATAATTTAAGGCAAATGGTGAATCCATCTTAGATTTGAGAGATAGTTTCTGATATTTTGCATTTTCGAGCTATAATTTCGGAGTATTTTGGACTTATGTCACCACTTTGCTGCTCATGTGGTTTGCTATAACTACCTAGATATGTAGAAAGATAACGCTCCCGGTTTCACACTGACCTACTAAGCTTTGATCAGTCGATTTTTTTTTTTTCTCTAACCAACTGAAACTGCAATCAGTGACCAAACTCCCATATCGTTTGAATCACCAAGTAAATGAGAGGCGTGGGTTTGATTGTTCTGACACATTGTGTGATTCTAATAGTTCATGTGAGTCGTTCTTTTGGTTACATGTCTTGATACCTATACAGGTGAATGGGTCCATTACCTATTACTAACAAAACGACACATGACTGTTGGAGAGTATAAACAAATGACAGGTGTACCGGAACTTCCATGATATGTCGTTGATTTTGTGAAACAGTTGCAGTTGGTTAGGTTTAGGCACCAAAACTACTCACTTAGAATTAGGGCGAGATAATAGTTATATAGTTATATTGTAGTACTTTCATATTTCAGTACATCATTTTTTTTAGTATGTTATTTATTTTATCCTTACTTACTAATACTACTCTTGTAATATTGACCTACACAGCAGATTTCCTGGTGAGAACTGACTGTTGTGCTAGTTGGTGGATATTTGTTAGCTAGTAAACTTTTTTTTTACTCCACAAGATGCTGTTCTGTTGGTGTCTTTGTCAGTTCAACAGCCTCAGATGCACTGGAGAAGGCATACCCAGTTTGATACTAGCCCAGGAAATGCAAGACGAAGACAATCCGATTTGTGACCTGGCTGACAGAGATATATCTATACTGCTGGCCATAAACAAATGGGGCCAACGTTGCAATCTGTATATTTCCACAGGTTCAGATTCCAGCAAAAAAAGATTGGTGTCAGGTCGTGTATTTGTGCAGATGTTTTAGTTCAATGTTTTTGGCCTTTGATGACGGTGACTGACTGAATGGGTCAGTCTATTACTGAAGTGACAAAGTACTAACCTGATTCTCGCTCTCTGTATGTATGAAGTTTTCCTTACTACGGTGAAATAGGTGAAAATAATACCAGAAAAGACATATTGGTGTAAGGCTAGTACACGCACATAGCAGTAAATGATACTGGTAAATAATACTGTCAGTGTGTATTCCCTTGCTGGTTGCCACGTTAAGTGTGTGGAGTGGCTCCCTTGAAGTTGTAACCCGTCCCCATGCGACCTTTTCTTAAATGCCTTCACCTAGACTGAAAACGAAGCCGTGCTTTTTACTGCATGCTTGGTGAACACCTGTTAAAGTGCTTCTCTACCTCTCAGATCAACTGTTTGGAAAAAGTAAGAGTGGCTTTTTTTTCCGTATGCAAGAAAATTAAGGGGGAGAACACTAAATTGATGTCACTATCTGGCATTACTGTCTCCGATATTTGATAGTTAGACTACAGACTAATTGAAAGTATGAACACTGGTGGTCATCACATGAATTGACCCCACCTTGTGTGTGGTGTACAACACCAGCAACATGCCTGGCTTTTAACAACCCCCAGAGTGACTTTTCCTCTGTATTGTTATCACTGGACCTTACGTCATGGGCTGTTTAATGGAAGCAGACGTGGTGTTTTGCTAATGCAGATTTGGTGTCAGACTATAGCCCACAGCGGAGCTGTATCGATCTAGCTGGACTGAATGCAAATTAAAGTAACACAGACCTTTTCAAGGCAATTGATTGGTTCACAGAATGACTGGAATGCTGTTTAATATAAGCTTGTGTACCTGCTGTCTCTACACATCTGTTTATGTCTTATCCACGGTCAGATGTATGTTGTATTCACCTCTTGTGCACATGTCCATGTCTGATCACATCAGGGAGGTAAATGTCCCCATTCTCCTTGCAGTCGTATAGGTCATGACTCACACAATACTCCCACTGTAGAAAATATCAGCCAAACAATTCTCATTCACTGAATATGTTAGTGATGGTAGAAAGACTCCTCATTGTTGAGAGTCACAGAAACCACATGAGAAAACAGCACTGGGGTTTTCAATGAATGAATGAATGAATACGAACTGAGTAAACAGGCACATGACCTTCGCATTTCCCCTATCTGACAAAATCACACTAAGCTTTTAAATTGAGGCAAACGTGTACTTCTGAATTATGAAAACCATAACCATCAAAAACAGTGTGTTCCTCTATAATCACTTATTAATTAAGACATGTCTGTTATAAAAAGTGTCATCTAATTTCTGCGCTCTTGTGTAGTTGAGTTAAAAAAACAAAACCATTTCAATAGTCAAGAAAAGAGCAAACCAAAGCATGAGTTAAATTATTGGCATAATGTTTTTGTGAGTTAAAATCTGTTCTTCTTAACATAAGCATTTTGAGTGGAAATGTATTTATTGTCTTCATTTGATCTGAAAATCTTGTTGTCATGCATCAAAATTAAAAATTATAAGAGTTCATTAAACAATTTAGATGGGGATGTTGACGGTCATCAGCTGCTTGCAAATGAACACTTCAATGTCATCTGCATAGCTTTTACATCTTACTCTGTGCTGTCGTCCTAAGTGGCTGAGTGGAAGTTGGGTTTGGTTGTGAGAGCTGTGTCACTTTGACTCCAGTTCCAAGTTTTCCCTTCCCTTTTTCAGTAACTTAACTTTCAGTAACTTCCATTCAGGGAGCCATTTAGCTAAACAGCAAACATGATAAATACTTGAAAAAGTGTGGGTAAATGACATACTTTTGAACCCAAACTCTATGCAGCATTATGGTTAATCCAAAATGTGTGGACCAAGTATAGAACCGTGTGTGCATTTCTTCTTAGAAGTCCTAATTAGTCTTGCCACAAGAAACTTTAAGGAGCAATTCTTGACTAATGTGCAGTGAACACTCACACGTTCATGCTAAATGCTAGCATAGTAACAATTTTGTAAAATATACAGACATACTGTATCACTGCGGTTCAGAGCAGCTCCATCACTCGTTAAAATCAACACAATTAAACATGGCCTTCCACTGCTTTGTCACCTAATAGGCCTTTTTAGTTTCATTAACCTTCTCCTGGATGTAATTCACTTAACGTCTCCTCCAATCTCCTCTCTAAACAGCCATCATCTGCCAAAATAAGTCATTCAATTAGGTTAGCCCACTGAAGAATTTGTGTGTGTTTGTGTGTGTGTGGTGTGTGTGGTTTGAAAAGACAAAGGTCAAACAAGAGGAAGGTTAAATCATGTCTTCGGCTCATCAAAAGTTTAAACAGGGAAGTCACAACTTTCATTTCTCCACAGCTAAACTAAATTATTACGCCTCTCCCCTCCCATCCCACACAGCCCCTCCTCCTCCTCCTCCTCCTCCTCCTCCTCCTCCTCCTCCTCCTCCTCCTCCTCCACTTCCCCCTCCTCCTCCTCTGTGCTCCCTCTGTGGTTTGGTAATCCACTGGGCGGGGCAGGCATAGACAACAAATGCTTTTAATCTGTGATCGACCATATGGCTCACTGGCTGCGGAGGGAGGAGGGGCGTTGGGTAAAGCCACTTGTACTGCATTATGTTCCCGCTGTGGGGGGAAAATGTGATGGTGTGTGTGTGTGTACAGTAGCTGCATGGAAGGATTTAATGGTGGTGGAAAGGAAAGAGAAATGTTTGATAATATAAGGCTTGAGACATTAGCAGCAAAATGCTAACATAGGGTTTATCACAAATTACATAATAAATCATGAAGTATGGTTCATCTTATAAATTTCTTAGCGTGAATGTGGGACAGCTAAACTTTGAGTACAAATACAATGGGTCATTCAATTAACCTTTTTTTTTTATTACTAACATAAGACTACCAGCTAAAGCTAACATTAGCTTAAGGCTGACACAAGTCAGATATAAAAACTAAAAAGAAGTGCATTCAACAGAGTAACAGAGATTTGTAATGCAGCGGGGGGGTTGCAGTCAGTTATCCAAGCAAACACAAATCTGGGATTTAATAATCAACACACTCTATCAGGCACATTTCTGCCACATGTACATATACACATTAATCAGCGTTAAACACCAAGTAAACCCAGTTTTAACCTTATTTGGAATGCAGGGTCTATCCATAAGGAACAGGCTGTTTAACACAACCGCTATGAAAAAAAGAAACATGAATTATAGAAGTTGGAGGCAAGGTTGCTATGGAAACACAGATTTGGAAAAGGTTTATACATGGATTTTTCTTTTGCTACACAATAAGAGACCTGCAGAATATGGCTTCTTCTGTGTCAGACCTCAGTAAGACATAGCTTACTACACTACTGTATTGACCTAAAAGTGACAGGGGAGTGACATGTTGAAAGTCTCCCAAAGACAGGACTGATAGGTTTCCACCTTCAATGGGCCACAGAGCTGAGGCTAGAACACTTCTTAAGATCCCATTTCCTCCTGTTATTAGAATAACATCTGCATCTGATCATGGGCGTGATAATGTACACCTTTTACTGATAAGAAGCCAGTAGAAAAGCTTTCTAGCATATGACCACCGAATTACACATAATCATACTCAGAGAGGCGAACGAAAAGGTGTTGCTGGGTGGATTTTTCTCTCAAGGTTGTAGTCTGGCTGTATGGACTGGATTTCCATCAGGCAGAGATCTGATCACGATGCAAACTACAGAATGTACATATGTGATCTAGCCAATCAGATGCATTCTGATTGCAATACATGTGTGTGCTTTTACACCTGCATTAACCGACCTGTCCTCATCAAAATACAACTGCATGATTGACTAACTATTAAAACACCTCATTACAACCCAGATTTACATTTGTTGTTAGACAGCGACCTCTAGCGGTGGTTGTTATTATAACGGCAGCAATGGAGGAATTCGTGAAGACTGGCAACGTCCACTTAGGGATGAGGTTGTGTCAGACAAAACTTTACTTAGGAGGCCACATAATATTAATATTAAGCAATGTTGTGCTTGATCAATGTCATCTTATGAGACTTATTCAGTCGTTTAGGTATGAGGACGTGTTGGCATTAACGGAGCTTACAATACCCGGTACCTTAAATTCCGTTGTCACCATTGGTTAATGGTAGGACTGTTTTTTTAAGCAGTTTTAAAAAGTCTCAAGACTCTCAAGTTTCAAGTCATTTCAGGCAAGTTGAGGTCAAGATGCAAACTGGCAGTTGTGTTGTAATCATTCAAGCTGAGCAGCGATGAAAAACATATCTGATACCTATTTGTATTGGTGAAGGAGTTGCTTTCTGTTTGGGGGGTTGGACAAGCTACAGACCCTTCTCTGACTCCTAGAATCGGACATACTTCCATCAATAAATCTGCGATATGCACCGTTTCTGTTTTTACTGGACCTTCATCGGGTTAACCGATTACATAGAAGTACAGAGGCAAAGAAGTAGCAAATAGGCTGTGCAATGAACAGTGGTAACTTGGATACCAGAGGCAAAGTTGCATTCTGCGCTGTGCATGACAAAATTTGCATTGTCTTAAAACCTTTGTTTGTATACATGAAAGAATAAATTGACTTCCAACTGCATTATCTTGGTGTGTTAGTCCAACTTTGAGAAATGGATGAAGTACGAGTTCAATGGTACTATCATGTTTACATGGGCTATAAAAGTCGGTTTTCACTCGGACTATTGTGTTTTTTTAAACATATTGCAAACGTACTGAGTGTTTGAGGCCCCGGCACTCATTTCTGTGTTGACGCACAGGCTTTACAGAGGCTACAACCAGTGCCTAATTCTACTGGCCCATCCAGTACCAGAAAGATAGTGCAGCAAATGTTGGGTTTTACTTTTGCAATCAAGGTCAAAGTCAAAAAAGTCGGGATTCAAGGTCAAGCATTACAGTCCAAGTCAAGTCCCAAGACCATCTTTTTGTGACTAGAGTTACTTGCAGTTAGTTGAGATACTTGTTAACATGTGGAAAAAATACCAATGACCTGGTGCTGGATTGCGAGAGTCAAACAAAACTAGTCTGGAGCTACACTATCCGGCTGGTACTGGATACTAGGATGGACCAGATGTTGTAGTTCTGCATCAACTGTAAAGCCTGCCTGTCCGATCAGAAATAAGTGCTTGGGACTCCATGCTGAGTATCAACCAGCCGCTTGACTCAAACACTGACTGAATTTCCAGCTTCACCAATCCAACATACACCATGTATTCAGTATACATACGTATGTTGCACGGATTAACAGGGTAATCCAGATTGTACACCTCCCACACGACCCAGGTCATGTATCACAGAGGAGTCACGGTTCTGCAGTTCAGTCTGATATCCAAGCACTAAGATGAAATATGAGAGCTTTTTATTACCATATCCATATTCTCCATAAAGGTCAGAACATAAACATTTTTTTATTCATTTTTTTTTTTACTTAGTAAGCTCTGTTAACACTGTCCTCTGTGTTTTGTTATGATTTATGTTTCTGTTACGAGATCCTACTGTAAATTATTCTCATGATGGTTTCCCAGTTTCTCCAAGTGAATTGTAAAAGTTGCATCATGAATTGTCTTCAAAATGACACTGGCATGGAAACACCTACAGTTAGCCGGAGACATTAAGAGACGAAGGCAGACTGGATTCCTATGGTTATTCCTATGTTTTCCTTTTTAATTTTATTTTTTTTAAATAAAAGCAATTCTAAATATTTACAATCTTATTCCAAATACCTTTAAACTGAGTACAACCTATGCACAACTCAAAATCAACAGGTGCATCGGAGAACACCAATGGCAAACAAAATCAGGAAAAAAGTATCCCGCACACTATCCACTTCACTTGCAATTAAGATTGATGACAGCAACGTTTCGGTACTTAGACCTTATCTTTGCTTTTAAAAAAATAAAAATAAATAAATATCCATCCATCCACTGTCTGTAACCACTTTATCTCTGTTATGGGGTTGTAGGGCTTTTTTTTTGCTGGAGCCAATCCCAGCTGTCTCTGGGCGAGGGCAGGGTACACCCTGGACAAGTTGCCAGCTCATCGCAGGGTCCTTCACTGATGGCAGATGGCGCCATGCAAGGTGACAACTGCACATCAGGAGCAAGTTGGGGTTTAGTGTCTTGCTCAAGGACACATAGATATACAGCTCAGCTCAGCCTGGGGGAGCTGGGATTTGAACCAGTGACCCTCTGATCACCAATTTTGTAATCTGTTGAACTGATTAAAATAGGAGCCATCTATGCCTTTATAGCCAACAGTAGAAACATGACAGGAAATTAGGGGAAAAGTGGACCGGGAACGTGCACTTTTCTTTTTAAATAAAGGTGATACGCAATCATCTACAAAATCTGAGCTTAAAAACTGGGTATATGTTCAGTTAAACCCAGTCTATTCTCGGTGAATGAAACATTGAGGGAAATAAAATCCCTAAATTATTCTCATGGTGTGATATTTTTTTTTACACTCATCTGGATATTAGATGGATGTTATTTTTGCAGTTTTTGAAAAAAAATTATAAGCTTCTAATTGTCTCTACTTGTCATTTTTGTCTGTCTATAAGAGGGTGTGAAGGTCTGAAGGACAAAGAGTGAGTAATCACACACACACACACACACAGGTACTGTGTGTTATAGCTACTGATGTTGGTGCCTGGCCTGGATCCAGCAAAGCAAATTAATCTCAGTGAGCCTCTCTACCCCTGCTCTGTTTAATTGAATTGGTGTGACATTAACATTGTTTCAAGCCTTGCAACCTTAGCATAGCATCTCAAAAACACCATCAACCAGAGAGGAAAGCTGGTGTGTGGTATGATGAACCTGCCAAAAATAGGAGACATAACACCCACAGAGCTGTATGAGAGATGAGAAGAACAGCTCTGACTGTGGGGAAGGAGAAAAGACAAGACAGAGAGAGGAAATAGATGACAATTTGAAAACTAAATCACACACACACACACACGCACGCACGCACGCACGCACGCACGCACGCACGCACGCACACACACACATTCTCAAGGTAGTAACCCTAATATCACACCTCTTGGCACCACATCGTTCTGACTGGTGTTCAGACGCTGTGCTTGTCCGTGTTGACATTGAATTTAAATAATTGCCTCCTGCTCCACCACTCACTGTTGTTACTACCTCCTTTTCTTCCCCGAGCTGTCTGCTCCATCCTTGTTGTTTCCCATCAGTTCTCTAATGCTTTGCTCATGTGCAATCTGCATTGTTGACATCAGATTCCAACCTGTAGACTCTTCCCTAACTAAAGCTGAACAAACCACAGACATTCATCACCAATTATCACCTCTGCAGCTCCCATTAGCTTTATAATGTGTTCTTTTGCCTCTTAAGATCAACATTTTGGTTTTAAGAACCATTCATTTCTCTCAGGAGATGGTTTCAGAACAGAGCCAGAAGAAAGCTAATTATTGGACTTATATCAATCAGGTGGACACAAATTCCAAATGAATGCTAGTCTGACATTCCCTAACATGATCCATATACACTTGAGGAGTAAGATCTTTTTTTTTTTTCCCTGATCTACTTAGCCCCTAAAAGGTGACATGGGCCAAAACTTTTTGGCCGGTGCACATGGGAAACCATCCTCCACCTTCAGGAGCTTCCAGTATACATTCTATATAAATCCTTAACATCACCTTTAAACCTTTTAGTTTCTCTAATGGCGGCAGAGTTAATACACTCACTTCAGTGAGAAAACCTGAAAATTTCATCCACCAACTGAACCGGATTTACACATCTACCATTAAAAAAAAAAACATTACAGATGTAGGGTAGTCAACTACAAACCTTACCAAAACAAGTTGTGTTCTGATTGCAGTAAACTTTCTCACAAATATATTAAACCTTTTTCTGCAAAAACGTGTATCGTAATGTCCCTTTAGGGCCCCTCTACCCATCCATGCAACCAGTGTTAGCGTCACGACCAAAACCCATGAAAAATAACCTCAGAACATGCAAAAATAACATGAGTCGTCCATCTATTTACGTACGGGGACCAGACGCCACTAGTGGTAGATGGAGCAAGAAGAAAACAAGATGGAGCTATCTCGAGCGCTGTACTCCAACCAGTGGTGGTTTCAACGCCAAGCCACGTGGGCCAAATTCCCTAAAAGTGAGTGTAGTCCATTAAGACCTAAAGTAGCTAAATCTTGACTTCTGGGAAAAAGACGTTGAGGCAGATAGCTTTTTTTCCAAGAGAACTTTGGTCTCGGGCTAAGCTCCTTTGGGTGATCTCTCCCCTTCCATAACTAAGCCCCACAATCATCTGCTATACAGGCACTGCGCGTCCAATTTTGGGCCACGTCACTCTGACACTCCCACTGGTCTAATGGTGACTCCATTGGCAGACTCAATCTGTTGATATCTCACGGAGACCTGGGAGATAAAACCGTGGTCTCCATTCATAAACTGTTAGAATGAAGATTGCTTTCAATTTAGATGTATCCATCATGGGACACTAAAACTACAATAGAAAATTTGCAAAAGCTAACTCCTGCTTGCACTCCTGTCTCACTACATAGCCATAACCCAGTAACAGTGAATCTCTCACTTACAGGGCAGACCGTGCTGTTACACTCTTTAGTGGATTCTCCCTCTCTTGGTTGCTATGGCGATAGGATTGGTATCCCTCCTGAGCTGCAGTGTCCCATAGTGCCACAGCAACCAGATTATGAATGCTCTAATCCTGGATTTTGCCAATCCCAGTTCAGCATCACACAGTGGTGCATGTTCAACATCCATGTACCATCAGTGGGGTGTGCGTGTGTGTGTGCGCAGCTAAAGTGAATGTTTTAAGCGTGCTCTTATTATTCCACCATAAAATCGAGAACAAAACTCTGTGAAAGTTTCCGATGAAATGATTATCCAACAGGCGAACGGCCGTCGTAATAAATGAAACCGTTATCAGTTCTTGAAGGAATGTTTACAATTACCAGAGCAGATTACACTGATTGAAATACTGTAACGCACTATTAACATAAACAGAGTGTGCAAACATTCTGCCCAAATCTAAAGAGGATAACAAAAATTTCATCCATATATAGATGAAAAAGAGGTGGGGGGGAGGTGGTTGGTGAAAGCCGGTGATTAACATCTCCGCCGCAAACATTTTCCCCCAAATTGCATCGGCTGAGCACCCAGCTGTGGCCTGAGATTAGATGTAAAAACAGACAGGAGAGTGGCTTTGCCAGCAGGACTGCTAAATAATGTACGTTAATGCTTTGGAGGGGGTAGGAGGCTCAGAGCATCCACACCAACCCAGATGGAATGTGCTTGGTAGAAACAGAACCTGTAAATTTTGCCAACATTTTCGTATGCACTGTATGTCCACTGGAAGCCCCGAACTCATACTAATGTGGCTTTTCAGATTCTTATATAATGTTCCATTATGAGCACATTCAATACACAGCGAGGCTGCATCAGCTGTATTAGTCCCATGGCATGACTTTTGGCTCTTCTTTGCAGACATAGTCAAACTTATTTGAGCTTTGAAACCAAACGCGTTGACCTTCTAATGCCCTTGTGAGTTCCCAGAATTGAGCAACTTTAAGACCTCAGAATGATTCGAACGAGCCTGAGTCTCTTTCAACATACTGATGGCAAAGGATCACATGACACACTGGCCAAAAAGGATGTTTTCTCCCACACAAGATCATTACTAAAGGAATGCCTGCAAATAGGTAATAACACACAACACTGCAGTCTGATGACTGGAAGGACTTCCTGAACAAAAAGGGGAATTCAAATGATGAAAAAGTAGCCATGTGCAGTAAATACTGATCAGTGAGGACGCCATGTGCTGAGATGCATCGCGGTGCATGAAGAATCGTTTTGCATTTGAGCAGTAGTAGCTCAGAATACGCACAATATTACTGATGGAACTTCTCTGCGAGTCTCTCCCACCTTCCGTTCTAGAGATATGCCAAGTTGAATGGCAGTCTTTGTGAGATGGCTTCGACGGGCAATCTGAAGGGTGGGATTGTCTCCATGAAAAATGTGGTCATATAATTTAATATAGTGTTCCTGCAAGGGTTGGGGCGTG